>OY744609.1:2250917-2328417 GCA_963556255.1 Allolobophora icterica
GTGGAATAGGCGAACTTGCGCGTGATGGACTGTCGGGTGGGTAGAGTTTTGGGGCATTTTCACCATGGTAGGGGTGAAAACGGGGGACGCGAACCCCTCCACTGGGTGTCCGAAGCCGAGGCCGAAACAGTAGTGAAGGTTTCGAGTGAAAAGGTGCAAAATTGTAGAAGTTAAGCCCGGTCAAACAGACAGACAGACACACACACACACACACACAGACAGAAAGCTGGCTTTATTTATATAGATGTACATTTATAGGAAATACGTGAGTATCTATCTTTCAATAAAAATGGGTATAATTTCAAAATGGGTCATCAATGAATTTAGCTAATTGTATAATATGTTAAACGTGAACAAAATTATCCATAAATAAATATTTTCTTTGGAACAAGACAAATATGAAACTTAGTCATCCATAAAGATGGTTCATCCACAGAAATGTGTCGATTTTAACTAGGTCATCGACAAATATAGCTCATCCAAAATAGGTCACATTCACTAGATCATCAGTGAATATTGGTCAACCGCATAAATGGGCTTAACTAGATCATTCACATAAATGTGTTGGGCTCAACTAGGTCATCCACGGAAATTGGTTGGGCTTAAGTAGGTCGTCAACAGAAATGGGTCGTCCTTAACTGGGTCATTTACGAATGTAGGTCATTGCCATGATCACTGCGTTGCCGTGCTCACCTTGCGCCCCGTATTTTCGATGCCGATGAACTTTCCATCGGCGGCACAGTCACTGATGGAGATGGGTCCCTTGGCACTCCTCTGGAAGCTCGTCTTCCCCGGAAGGACCTCGCCCTTGACCATGAAGCTGGGCACCGGTGGGGGAGAGGGCTCCGGTTCTGCGGAGTCTAATGCAGAACAGAACACAGGTGATCGGAGTGAGAATGTGATGTGTCATTACATGAGAACAACAGAAAACACAAGACATTACAGAATAGGAAGCGACACGACAAGGCAAGAAAAGACAAGACAACGGCGAGAAAAGACAATTAGGCCAGGCAAGACAAGACAAGACAGGATAACAATAAGAAAAGGCAGGACGAGACAGGACAAGACAAGCCAAGATAGCAGCTTATTCAGAATTAAAACGTCATGAAAAGAGAGCAAGAGTAAGACAATGCAAGACAAGACGAAACAAGGCAAGACAAGGTACCACTCAAGGTGTGTAGGCTACTTGGATGAGATGGTATGAGATGAACCGAGGTACCTCAGGACAGGTAGAGAACTCACCTGGAACTTCGTCAAGGTCGCCCATTTCAGCCCTCAGGCGTCCCTCCGTCCTCCGAGTCACTCCTGGCTCGATCACCGACGTCGAACGTCCGGGAGATCGGGTGTTAGTACTAAGACGGTCACGGTCCGATGCGCTGCGTAGATCCCTCTCGGACGCACCACGGTCTCGGTCAAGGTTGGTACGGTCACGGTCTGCATAAGATCCGCCGCGGTCACGGTCTGTTACACCACGGTCGCGGTCCATTGTACCACGGTCACGATCCGTTGTGCCACGGTCACGCTCTCCATATGATGTGCCACGGTCACGGTCCGTCACACCACGATCACGGTCCGCTAAACCACGATCCCGTTCTGTTGAACCACGATCACGGTCCGTTGTACCGCGGTCACGGTCCATTGTACCACGGTCACGATCTGTTGTACCACGGTCACGATCTGTTGTACCACGGTCACGGTCTGTTGTACCACGGTCACGGTCCGTTGTACCACGGTCGCGGTCCATTGTACCACGGTCACGGTCCGTTGTACCACGGTCACGGTCCGTTGTACCACGGTCACGATCCGTTGAACGGTCACGATCCGTTACACCACGGTCACGGTCTGTTACACCACGGTCACGGTCTGTTACACCACGGTCACGGTCTGTTACACCACGGTCACGATCTGTTACACCACGGTCACGATCTGTTGTCCCACGGTCACGGTCAGTTGCGTCCCTGTCTCGGGCTGTTCCTCCACCTGATATCGGCTTCTTCCCAGGCGTCGTTCCACCACTTATTTTGCCGCCCTCAGAGTAACCACCGCCTGAATGGTATGTCAACCTATGTAATAAGTAAATAATTAATTAATTGGTCAAAATCTATTTCGACATTAAGACAGACGCATATGCAGACAGACAGACAAGCAGACAGACAGACAGACAGACAGACAGATAGCCAGACTGACTGAGTGACTGAGTGAGTGACTGGCTGACTGACTGACTGACTGACTGACTGACTGACTGACTGACTGACTGACTGACTGACTGACTGACTGACTGACTGACTGACTGACTGACTGACTGACTGACTGACTGACTGACTGATTGACTGACTGACATGGGAAATCCTGATTGTATTAATGACACAGAGTTGAGACAAAATTGTATTTGACCTGATGGCGCACGAGACGTGGTTTGGACCGTTTGGGTGGGTCATAAATATGATTAAAAATTATAATTTATAAACTATTATAAATATACATAATGATTGTTTTAATGATCAATAAAAAAATAGGCAGACAGATCTATACGTTCTGTATGGATAACAGTCAAACAGTCAGGCACACAAAAGAGCAGACAGAAACACTGCCAAACACACAAAGGAAGTACAGACACACAGACAGACATATACAGACAGACGGACGGACAGAAACACAGACAGACATACATGTACACAGACGGACAGACACAGATACAGACAAACAGATGGACAGACACAGAGAGACAGACGGACAGGCGGACACACATATAGACAGACATGCATACACACAGACGAACAGACACACATACAGACAAACAGATGGACAGATACAGAGAGACAGACAGACAGACACACACAGACAAACAGATGGACAGACACAGAGAGACAGACTGACAGGCAGACACACATACAGACATACATACATACACACAGACGGACAGACACACATACATTTATTCTCTAAGATAGAGAATAATTAGATTATTAGCAAGAGGACGGATAACGAGAGAACGACAGACAAATACAGTGAACGACTTACAGAGACAGAGAAACAGAGACGGAGAGGTAGAGACGGAGAGACAGGCGGAGAGACAATGACGGAGAGATAGAGACGGATCCGATAGACAGACGGAGAGACTGGGACGGAGAGGTAAAGATACAAACCTGCTCTCTTCGCTTTCCAGTAGCTTCCTGTAGGCGGATATCTCCAGTTCCAGTCCGAGTTTCGTATCCATGAGACGCTGAAGCTCCTGCATTATCGCCTCCAATTCAGCCCTCAGCTTAATAACCTTCAAACATAGGTAATGTAGGTGATCATTTATTAAGCGCCTTTACCAATAATAATTGTCAAATATGATCAATTTAATCTAATATATATATTGGCCTAATCTAGTATAATATGACCTATTCTATTCCAGTCTTGTCTAATAGAGTTTACTGAAGCCTAATCTGGTCTCTTATAGTCTAATCTCTTCCACGCAGTTTAGTTCAATCGAAGCCAGGTTAAAAGAGTCTAATATAATTATTTCTATTGAGCCGCTATAATAATGCTCAGGGCTTGATGGTGGCTGGTTGGTTATACGGATGGATTTAACGGATAAATGGATGGATAGATAGACAGACAGACAGACAGACAGACAGACAGACAGACAGACAGACAGACAGACAGACAGACAGACAGACAGACAGACAGACAGACAGACAGACAGACAGACAGACAGATAGAAGATAGATAGATAGATAGATAGATAGATAGATAGATAGATAGATAGATAGATAGATAGATAGATAGATAGATAGATAGATAGATAGATAGATAGATTGGTGGATCGATGGATAATGGATGGATGAATTGGTGGATGGATTGGTGGGTGAATGGATGGATGGATGGATGGATGGCTGGATGGATGGATTGATGGCTGGATGGATGGATGGATGGCTGGATGGCTGGATGGATGGATGGATGGATGGATGGATGGATGGATGGATGGATGGATGGATGGATGGATGGATGGATGGATGGATGGCTGGATGGATGGATGGATGGCTGGCTGGATGGATGGATGGATGGATGGATGGATGGATGGATGGATGGATGGATGGATGGATGGATGGATGAGCAATGTACTAACCTCATTCTTGAGTTCTCCATTCTCTGATTCCAGTTCTCGTTCCCGTTCTTCCTTTTCCCTTCTCATAATCTCCAGTTCACGCATTAGCTGAGCGTTCTGTAAAACGAAAGTCAGGAATTCAAAGGAATTACTAAATTAAATGGAAGATAAATGCATTGGAATGCTGGGGGATAGAAATGAATTTATAGCATCGCTAGGGAACGTCAAGGAATGCAAGAGAATGTTATGCAGGGCAAAGGAATGCAAGGTAATGTAAGAGAATGCAAGAGAATGCAACAACATTGTGATAATTTTAACAAACCAACTTGAATTGTATGTATGTTTGTATGAGCACACATGATGTAGCGCATTTAAGTACCTCGCAAAGTTCTGTTTAGTTTGCAAAGTATACTGCACAAAGTCAGAGGCCACATTGCATTGACCACTAAAGACTGGCGGGCTGAGTTAGCACCAGGTGGCGTAGCATTCCACAGACGCTCAAACATTAACGTAGGGCCTACTAAGAGGGATTCTGCAGCTACCAGACAGTTTCGGGTGATGATATGTTTGAGGTGATAGACGATTGCCCTACCCTGCCTTCGAGGTCTCCCATCTTGTCGTACATGTCCGAGATCTGAGTCTTAATTCTCTTCGTTTCCTCCTTCGAATGCGTCGTCTCGATGTTCTGTCGCGTGGCTCCCGTGCGAAATTCCTGAATCTAGAATGTTATTATCAAATCAGAAATTGTTTATCATAACCAGTAATACAAGGTTGTTGAAAGCTAAGTAGGCTCGTCAACATCATGACGACATACTCGTACAAGGCAATTATTCCATGATCTGACCTATTCTGATCTGATCTGTCCAGTCCAGTCTATCTAGTCTAGTGTAATCTAGTCTATTTTAGTCTATTTTAGTATATTCTAGTCTAATCTATTCTAGTCTATTCTATTCTAGTCTAATCTAGTCTAGTCTAGTCTAGTCTACTCTAGTCTAGTCCCGTCTCATTTACTCTACGACCGTATACTGTACTGTAATTTAGTGTATTAGAGTAGTCTCGTCTCGTCCAGTCCAGTCTAGTCTAGTCTCATCTAGTCTACTTGTGTCTAATGTAGTATAATTATTATTGTAGTGTAGTGAAAGTAGTGAATGAAGAAAATGCTGTGATTTGCACACCTATGTAAGGAAACTCAGATGATTGAGAGACATTGCAACTTAATGCAAGAAATTGGAAGGTCATGCCATAGAATTCTATTGAATTGAGCACTCGAGAATAATTTAATGCGAAGACGAATTGCCCTACTGAGGTCTACGTAATTGTAATTGTAATATGACATTTGTAAAGCGCCACTACAAGAAGAAACTCATCAGTGGCGCTCCCGACCCAAACCAGTGAAGTCATTGCCGAATAATACAGACTTCGGGCGCTTACAAAAACTGTGGAAGGGACAAACTGAGGAGCTCGAGCCGCAGCTCAAGAGAAAGGCGATTCCAGCTGGTGGGCCCAACATAGGCAATTTCTTGGCTGAGCTGTAGCAGTATGCATATGAGGGATAGTCAGGAGTCCATGGGTTGTACCTTCATGTTGTAGAAGGTTTCCAGTTCACCACGCATGTTGTCGATCTTGTCATCGTAGACCTGTTGAATCTCCCTCAAAGCCTGACCCATCTCGTTCTTCCAGAACTCGCGATTCTCCGAAGTAGTATCGCGATAGACCAGTGCGGCCAACTCTTTCATTTCCTGCACAGTAAGAACTGTCTACGTAAGCGGCTAAAACAATTCGTGAAAGAATTTTAAAAATTAAATTAACATATAATTTTAAGTGGTTAAAATAATTAAAGCTTCTTATATCGAGTTGGTTTGTGATAAATTCAATTGGATTTGGACTCGGTTAAGATTGGGTTAATATTATGTCAGGTTTGTTTTGGGTTAAGATTAGATTAGAAATGGATTGAATTGAATTCCAGTTTGGTTTAGACTATGAAATAATTCTATTTGAATCGGATTTTGAATTGGACCGTCATACGACCATATTGCAGCAAAATTTGTGTTATTATGCACTGTAGAGTTCAACTTAAAATTGCGCAATATAATTTACAAGTACACAAACATTATTGTAAGTACATCTATATATAATTATAGAAGTACAAATATAGACATAATTATACATGTATATTACATATAATGCAGATATATATATATATATGTATATATATGTATATATATATATTTATTTATTCTTTAATATACCTGGTCGTGAACAGACTTCATGAATTCCATTTGTTCTTCAAGGGTCTGTCTCCTGTTCTCAGCGTCTATGTGCAGCAGGGTCTCATTGTCCAAATCCTACACATAGACATATTTACCAAATAATAGTTCGCACTCGTAATCGTAATTTTATTAAAGAATTGTAACCTATAGCATTTCTAAATCGCTAATTAAAAGCTAAATATGTTACCATTACCTTCATGCTTCAAAGGAGTTTCTACAGAGGTATCTAAACGAGTGTGTTACCTTTACCTTACATAGACCTTTCATGTCGTAATCGTTTTCCGACACCGGAATTATTTTTTCCACCAGCTGCCAATCACAGAGATTAATTTGCCGGAACTGTGGAGCAGATACTCTCGACCAAATGTCGCTCGTCTGACGAACACGGAAATTGAACCAGAGGCCTTTGTATGCATGGTCACGTAGGCACCATGACTCACCAGTGCCCCGTTGTGGATGGGGATGTGGCTGTGGTTGCAAAGCTCACCCATCCATCTTTAGCAGATGCAACCCAGCCTCTGGAATATTCGTGGATGTGGCTAGCCTGGTGGTTAGCGTGCTGGACTGTCAACCGAGAGGTCGGGGGTTCAAAACCCCACCAGGGAAGAATGTTTCTACTCCACCTGCGCCCCCTATTATAGGCAACTGAGCGGTAATGGGTAGTCTACACTCACGGTCGTCTGTCAGTGGGAAGAGCAGACGGCGAGGGAGAGGACTGGCCACCCGCCATCGTAGGCTGAGGCTAAGAAAAATGAAGGCGCTATCGCTCCATACTCATGGCTGCCTCTCAGGGAGAGCTTAAGGATTAGCAGTGATAACCCTGTGTTTAGGCTTGTATAGATGCATGTATGTATATCGGCATGTATGTTTGTATCTAGATTTATTGATATCTTAGCAGGAAGATAGATAGATAGATAGATAGATAGATAGATAGATAGATAGATAGATAGATAGATAGATAGACAGACAGACAGACAGACAGACAGACAGACAGACAGACAGACAGACAGACAGACAGACAGACAGATAGATAGATATAGATTGATGGATGGATGGATGCATGGACCATGGATGAACGGTCAAACAAGCAGACACACAGTTGCACAGACGGTCAGACAGACAGACAGGCAGACAGACAGGCAGACAGACAGACAGACAGACAGACAGACAGATGCAAGGTCAACATCAGTTAGCAGTGGTAATCCAGTCTGTCCGTGAGCTGCTACATAATAAATCAGTCCGTTGACTTTATCCAGCGAACGCCAGGTGGCGCAAGGCACCCGTGACCGACGCTCGTATTTTCTCTATCCATACACCGAGGGCTCGAGTACTCGGCTCATGCCCCGGGGGAAGCCGGATCTGAAATCGATGGCACCGGCTCATGTATAACAGGCGACCATGCATAGGCTGAGCACCCTTGGCTGCCCTTGGACCGTACTTCTTACAGTCGTCGGGGCTTCGTGTAATACGACACGCCCCTTCACATTTCTACTCCGTTTGGGTTCATTTCTGTGCGTGTAACTGCAATGGAAATGCGATTGGAACGAAGATGTAGGGCAAATGGAAAGGAACTGTGACGTAAAAGTGATGCAAATTTGCAGATGTGTTACGTAAATGTAATGTGAATGGAAATGGAAATGTGACGTAATGGTAGATGTAATACAAAATGTAAAATGACAATGCGATGTAAGTGTGGTCTGTCTGTCTGTCTGTCTCTGTTTCGTTTCTGCCTGTATGCCCGTCCGTTTGTCCGCCTGTCTCTCTTTCTGTATGTCTCTTCGTATGTGTGTTTTTGTCTCTTTTTTTCTGTCTGTCTCTCTCTTTGTATGTCTGTTTTGTCTCTTTCTGTCTGTCTGTTTGTCTGTCTGTTTTTCTGTCTGTCCCTCTCTCATGTCTGACTGTATGTCCGTCTGTTTGTTTGTTTGTCTGTCCGTCTGTCTGTCTGTTCGTCTGTTTGCCTGTCTGCCTGTGTCTCGTTCATTATTCGTTATCGATTGAGCGACAGAGCAAATTCTCCGCGGATTTGCAGAAGCGGAATTAAGCTGTTTTCGACAATTATTCGCCAGTGGGCGCAATATAAATTATGCAAGCCGGGCAGATGGCGTGTGCATCTGCCTGAAGGCCAGATGGCGTACGCAATGAGTCCAATCGATCGTCTGCTGTCTAGACTGTCACTCAAAATGGCGGCTGCATCACCAGAGGAAGAAGAAGTCGACAGAGGACGCCTTTTATGGCTGGTCAGTAATGGTCATCGTGGTCAAATATTGGACGATTGCCAAGTCCTGTTTGCTATGCTGGCTGCCTCAAGTTCGATTTCTATGGTTCTCCTCCTTTTCTGCGTCCATCGTTTCATCTAGATGATGGTTGATCGTTATTGAGAGATGACGATGACGATGATAAAAGGGACAATCAAATCCATCTAATGAAATCCTATGTCTTCCAAACTTTTCATCAATCCTGTGCCTTGCAAGCTTCCCTCAATCATCCGCCTTCAGAGCCAGAGGCGTAACTTTGGTCTAAAATGTGGGAGGTACCAATTTCTTACATACATTAAGCATGGCTGAGACTGCGATCTCTGGGAAGGCACGATAATAAAATATTGTTCGGCATTGTTCAAAAAGTGGATGGTACGGTACCCCAGTCCAAAAAAGTGGGGGTATGGGCACCCCTCGTACCCCCACAAATTACGCCTATGTACAAAGCTTTCCCCCTAACCTCCGCCTTCCAAACTTTCCCCAATACATACATGCATACATACATACATACATACATACATACATACATACATACATACATACATACATACATACATACATACATACATACATACATACATACATACATACATACATACATTCATTCATACATACATACATACATACATACATACATACATACATACATACATACATAC
Source organism: Allolobophora icterica (assembly GCA_963556255.1). NCBI lineage: Eukaryota > Metazoa > Annelida > Clitellata > Crassiclitellata > Lumbricidae > Allolobophora > Allolobophora icterica. The sequence goes on from OY744609.1 coordinate 2,260,195, forward strand.
ATACATACATACATACATACACACACACATACATACATACATACATACATACACACATACATACATACATACATACATACATACATACATACACACATACATACATACATACATACATACATACATACATACATACATACATACATACATACACACATACATACATACATACATACATACATACATACATACATACATACACACATACATACATACATACATACATACATACACACATACATACATACATACATACATACATACACACATACATACATACATACATACATACATACATACATACATACATACATACATACATACACACATACACACATACATACATACATACATACATACATACATACATACATACATACATACATACATACATACATACATACATACATACATACAAACATACATACATGCATACATGAAAGGGCCATATAACATGGCATTACATCAGCGATCGGCTGTTGCAGTTGCTTACCATTCGCGCCCTGTTCAGAGCTTCTGTCAGTTGTGTAATATGCTTCTTGTCCCTATCTCGATCACTCTCCAGACTCTCCAGTCTCCGCCGGAGTAGATTGATCTCCGCTTCGTAGTCGGACAGCTGCTGGTTCTGTCGCTCCACCTTATCCCTCTCGCTCTGGGCGATACGGGTCGCCTCGTCTCCTCTGTCAGACCAGCCACCAGATTCAATAGGGATAGGTAAGGTAGGGTAAGTTGTGATAGGATAAGAGCAGGATATGTAAGGCAATGACAGGCAAGGTAAGGTAAGGTCAGTGCATAAAAATACATCTAGCCTTTCCAAGAAGTGGGAAGGTAAGGTATGGTAAGGTAATAGAAGGGAAGGTAAGGTAAGGTAGGGTAATAGAAGGGAAGGTATGGTAAGGTAAGGTAATAGAAGGGAAGGTAAGGTAATAGAAGGAAGAGTAAGGTATGGTAAGGTAATAGAAGGTAAGGTAAGGTAGGGTAAAGTAAGAGGTGAGTGCGTATACATGCATTGAGTGTTTTTGAGAAGCGGAAAGTAAGGTATAGCATGTCAATGAAAAGGCAGGGAAGGTCAGGTCATAAATGCATCGAGCCTGCTAAGTAAAGGGACGGTAAGGTAGGGCGATGGAAAGGCAGGGAAGGTAATGCAACGCAAGAGAAGGAAAATTTTCTGAATTTTGTGAAAATTCAATTGTAAAATTGTTTTCTGAACTTCCTGAACGTTAAACCATTAATATAAAATTTCTTGAATTCTGATAAAAGAGCTATATTAATAAATATGACGCTTTATTCTCTACAGTTGATTTTTAAATATGAAAAGATAGTTGTTCGTCGATTTTTCTTCATAAATACAATAAACTTAAATTATTTAATGTATTTATTATGTAGACAAAGACGCGATGCATTCCTGTTCGCCAGAAGGCTACACACCAATTAGTCACACGACGTTTAAGAAGTACTTTAAAGTTTTATTATTGGATAATTGTCGTTGTTTTTAAACCTGTGTATAAGAATTCTATAGGCTATTAGAGAATTGGTTACTCATGAAAATAATGTATATGTCTGTTTCACTCTTATCCCTAGATGTCGCCCCACATCAAATTTTGTTTTTGACAATAAATATGGTGTTTTAAATCTCCATAGGCAATTTTTACTTCGCAAACATAATTTTTCGTCGATTTGGCCCAATAAATGTAATTAACTTAATGTATTTGTTATGCAAACAAGATGCGACATTTTTCTTACCCCCAATTATCGCCCCAAAACTAGGCACACGCTGTTGTATAAGGACTTTCCAGTCCTTTGTATAAAAGGTTCTTGACCTGTGCGTAGCAATTCTTGCGACAGAGATGCAACTTTTCTCAGAACAAGGCGCCCATATTAAAAATTATTCAGTCAGCGGGACTTCGTGACACTATTACCACTAAAGACTTTGTCTCCTTCAGAGGCGCTTTTACAGAAAATGGGGCCCCAGGCGCAAACATTTTACGGGCCCTAGGCGCAAACATTTTAGGGGGCCCTTCTGAACTTGTATTAGCCCAAATGAAGGAAACAATTATAAATTACAATAATATAGGGCCTACTTTTATGGGAATGCTAAACTGTAGAAAATTGAAAATAGGTTATATTTAAAATAATTCAAGAAAAATGTTTTTTTATAATTGAAAAAAAATATTTTCATTCGTTTGGGGCCCTCCGAGATTTGGGAGCCCTAGGCGCGCGCCTAGTGCGCCTACGTGTAAACGCGCCTCTGGTCTCCTTTACTCGGTTGTTAAAAACGTATTTTATTCTAAGGCTTACGGCGCCTGTTTTGCGCCACTGAGAGGCTCCTAAGGGCGCTATATAATTACACTACATTACCTGGCCTCAATTTCATTTATTTTTCTTCCAGTTAGTTCTTTGTTTAGACGCCCGCTCATTTTACACCTGCCCCTAGGGAGTGGAAGGTTGAGTCGACCTACGGGTGTCGAACCGCGTCTTTCCAGATCTTATTTTCTTCCAGCAAGTGAGTTATCATTCATCCATCCCTCTCCTCGTTGGGAAAGAGAACTGTCTATTACGATCGCAACATTACCCGATTTGAATCGATTAGGAGACGCGAACGGTTTATGGCAACTAGGATTGAGAATGCCGTAAAACATCGCTATCTCTGGACAGATTAATAGGAAAAGTGGAATTAATGTTTCGGGATCTCTGTTACTGAAGCGATGGACGATCGATTTTCTTATGTAGAACAATGATTAACATCTAAACGATCTAGTTACTTTTTTAAGAAAGCCGGCAAAGAGAGAGACAGACAGACAGAGACAGATAGATATAGGCCTACAGAGAGAGAGAGAGAGGGTGGGGCAGAGAGAGAGAGACAGAGAGAAAGACTGAGAGAAACAGAGAAAGACAGACAGAGAGATACAGAAAGACAAAGAGAAACAAAGAGAGAGAGACAGATACACGCACATACACCCAGACTTACACATGAACTAGCATGAGTCGGACAGTGACGTTGTAGAGCGACAGACAGAGACAGCGACATACAGAAAAACATAAACAGAGACAGAACGAGAGATAGACATACAAGGTATGGACAAGAAGACAAATCGAAGGATAGCAGAGCATCGATAACTACCAGTATTACTATTAATATTACTATTAGGCCTATTATAATTTTGATTATATATAATATATTTATATATCTATTAAATAGAATAATAATAATTTTTATTATTATCAACAATAATAATAATAACAGTATTAATAATCATACTAACAATAATAATATACTAATAGGTCTATAATAATAATAATAATAATAATAATAATAATAATAATAATAATAATAATAATAATGATGATGATGATGATGATGATGATGATGATGATGATGATGATGATGATGATGATGATGATGATGATGATGATGATGATGATGATGATGATGATGATGATGATGATGATGATGATGATGATGATGATGATGATGATGATGATGATGATGATGATGATGATGATGATGATGATGATGATGATGATGATGATGATGATGATAATAATAATAATAATAATAATAATAATAATAATAATTATAATAATAACAATAATAATAACAATAATAATAACAATAATAATAATAATAATAATAATAGTTATAGTAATAATATTCATAATAATAATAATAAAATAATAATAATTATAACAATTATAACAACAATAGCAACAGCAATATACCTGATCCTCGCCTCTTCCAGTTGTTCCTCAAGGGACGCCACCCTGACCTCGAGCCTTCCCTTCTCCCTCTCATTATCATCCAACAGCTTCCTCGCCTCATCCAGCTCCGCCAGGAACATGGCCTTGACCGCGCTCGTTTCCTTTCCCCACCCCGCCTTCAGCTTGTCCAGCTCGTCGGCCAACTTCCGGTTCTGTGCCTCGAGGAATCGCACCTTCTCGATGTAACTGGCAAACCTCTCGTTCAGATCCTGCATATCCTTCTTTTCCTGCTCCCTCGTAACCCTGACCGAGTTGACCCCGGTGCTCGTCACGTTCGAGTAGGCCCCGGCCGGTACCCCGAAGGCACCGCCGTAGTGGGCCGATCTCTCCATGGAGTAGCTTCTTCCGCCCATTCCGCCTCCGGCACCGCCAGGTCCCCCGTACGAAGTTCTCTGGATGATCAGGTTCCGGGAGGTCATCATGGGGCGGTAGACGGACCCACCCGATCCACTGTCACCGCCTTCGTCCGACCGGTAGTTGGATCGGGACTCGTAGCTCGACCTCTCCGTCGTAGTTCTGTCCCGTTTCTTCGGATCGGACATGGCGGCCGCGTCTGGATCGTCTCCTTGTTCTTCTTCTTCAAGGACGGTCTGCCCTTGCCAACCGAAAGCTGTGTCTATGGCGGGGATCTGTCAACCGGCGTCTAGCACCCCAATAACCCGATGCCGTCACCTGAGCGGAATGCCGGCTCGATCGACTCGTCACTGGACAAGTGGGTTGCAGTCGCCTGGACTGGATGCGTGTGTGCCTGTCTCAGCAGCTGGTCAGTCCATGGCCCTGATGCTGATGCTGATGTCCTTGTGATGTCGGTGCTAGTGGTGATGGTGATGGTTAAGCGGCGTCCAAGCGTACATACGTCATCGCCAGCTATGAGGCATCGCGGATAATTTATGAATTATTGTCGCAGAACTCCTCAGTTTCAAGTCAAAGACAGACAGACAGACAGACAGACAGACAGACAGACAGACAGACAGACAGACAGACAGACAGACAGACAGACAGACAGACAGACAGACAGACAGACAGACAGACAGACAGACAGACAAATGAACAGACAGACAGACGGACAGACGGACGGACGGACGGACGGATGGATGGATGGACAGGCAGGCAGATAGATAGACAGACAGACAGACAGACTGACAGACAGACAGAGAGACTGACAGACGGACGGACGGACGGACGGACGAACGGACGAACGGATGGATGGATGGATGGATTGATGGATGGATGGATGGATGGATGGATGGATGGATGGATGGATGGATGGATGGATGGATGGATGGATGGATGGATGGATGGATGGATGATGGATGGATGGATGGATGGATGGATGGATGGATGGATGGATGGATGGATGGATTGATGGATGGATGGATGGATTGATGGATGGATGGATGGATGGATTGATGGATGGATGGATGGATGGATGGATGATGGATGGATGGATGGATGGATGGATGGATGAACAGACTGAAAGACAGACATACAGACAGATGGATAGATTTATGGATGGTTAGATGGACTGTGGGTTGGATGGACTGATGGTCGATTGGATGAAGGGATGGATGGATGCATAGATAGACAGACAGACAAACAGGTGGAGAGACAGATAAGCAGACAGATAGATAGACGGACAGACGACGAAACAACAGGGTAACGAAAAGAAACGAAGAGGAAATAGAAAGAAGAAAACTACAAGGAGACATGGAAAGGCATAAAGACAGATACAGATACAGACACACACACACACACACAGACACACACACACACACACAGACACACACACACACGCACTCCGCTCTCATCTTCATCTCTTTCCCCTTCGCTGCATCCAGAAGCAGCAGCAGGATCAGCAGCATCTTCGTCTGACGATGGGGCCACACGATCCCCCAGACACACGATAGCCACGGATCGATTGGCAACTGGGCCCACACACACACATACACGCTCGTACACATTCACACATAAACACGCATTAAACTGACACACATACACATCCACGCACACATACATACACATACATGCACACATACTTACATATCCATATACACACATACACAAGCAGATATGCATGCACTCTGCAAGCATGAATCGATTGGCTTCTGGGCCAAAACACACGCACAGTCGCACACACACACGAACATATATACACCCATACATACACACATAATATCACCGCATACACACATACAACACATACACAAATACACACGCAAACATATACATACACCAACGCATACACTAACATAACAGAACAGCACAAATCCTTTTCTCTAATTCACCATTAATTCATTTTCGTAATTGTAATTGCAAGTACGACAATTATAATAGCATCGCCAGTAGCAAGCTACTTATAGGATGCTTTCTACCATAGGCGCCGACTACTTGGGAGCCTTGGGTGCCACAGAGAGAAAGTTTATTGGGTGCCTGGCACCCAGAAGAATTCGGACCTTAAATTCAATTTTTTTACAATCTCACAACTTGAGAAGTACAACTGCACCTCAAATACCCAACATTGCATGATCTTACAGTCACAGCCCGTACATAAATAAATTATTTATTTATTCTTTAAAAAGAAAGAAATAATGACACTGCAACGTCGTCACCGATTTCCAATAGTTTTTCTAACCTCGTAACCTTTGACAAGAAAACAAGTTTCTTTCTCCGAAAATCCGCTAAAACTTACCTACCTAAGGAGAGTGGGAAGGGAGTTGGAAGGACCCAGGCACCGAGAGATAAAAGCAAAAGTCGGCGCCTATGCTTTATACTGTCAACTGTCGGAGTTACACATAAACGTAGAAACACGAATGGTTTTCCTCTCTTTTGCTCCATCTCTTTCCTCCGTCTTCCGGTCCTTCCTAGTTGCAGATGACAGGAAATCCATCAGGTGAACTTACCTCCGTGATTCTGTTTTCTGCAATCGCTTGCAGCACATGGCACCATCAATACTTATGTCACCATCTATAATTATGGCATCGTACCAATAGCATTAATGGCCCACCATTCTTATGACAGCTGCGGCACATCATACCTAGGACCGATTGGTTAGAGGGCTCGCCTCGCAACGAGGACTGCACGGGTTCGATCCTCCTCCTCTGAGGCGGTAATTGTGTCAGAACCTTGAGCAAGTCCTTCAATTACAATTGCTCAGCGCCTTCGATGTTCTGTCGTTTGTTTACTTCTGAACTTTGGAAGGAGGGCAATATCAAATACAGTTGTATTGTATTGTATAATTGTATTGTATTGTATTGTAGAGCACTCATGGCCCAGGATACTTATGGCAAGAGTGGCCTACCACTCTTGTCAATCTGGTATCAATCTGTCCAGCGTGTTTATGACATCCATGCTCTTCCATACTTGCCAGTACTTGTGCAGGTCCACCGTATATAATTATGGCAACAATGGCCTACCGTACTTGCCAATGGCATCAGCGGTCTTCCATACTTGCCAATCTTCCGCTAATGAACTATGAATGTTTTTCTTCGTTACTCTGGCGGAAACTCCGGCGGTTCACAGAGAGAGGGCGAGACAGACAGACAATACAGACAGACAGACAGACAGAGATAAACAGACAGAGACAGAGACAGATATCTTGGGCGACCGGGTTTCAAATCAATCAATATCAAATGCACCGACGGTTCAGTTTCAAAGCAGGTCATCAATAACGATCGATCATCTGCGCTGTTTAGAGGCGCTATATAAATGCATGGATGTGAACATGCATGCACACGAACTCATATGCATACATACATGTAGATACATACATACATACATGCATAAATACATGGATACATAAATTACATCCATGTATGTAAACGTACATACATACATATAAGAAAATATATACAAATTATACATATACAATGCATGCATACATGCATGCACATTGCACACATACATACGTACGCACATACATACATTCGAATATACATGCATATTGGGGCATATGGCTTCAAATATCAATAACTGATATAATATGTATATATATATGTGTGATCATTTATGCATATATGTATTTATGCATGTATATGTATGCGTATGTGTGTATTTATGTATTTATGCATGTATGTATGTATGTATGTATGTATGTATGTATGTATGTATGTATGTATGTATGTATGTATGTATGTATGTATGTATGTATGTATGTATGTATGTATGTATGTATGTATGTATGTATGTATGTATGTATGAAGAGATGAACATGTAATTATCTTAACAATACACAAAAAGTGCAAATGTCTAACAAGATTTTTCACTTTTAATGAACCCTAATCCTTCAAAGTTACAGTTGACCGAATAGTTCCCTCGTGAAGCTCTCGTCCAAACATCTGCGCTATATAAATAAAGTTGCGTTGCTGAGCGAGTTTTCAATGGAGCCTCGTTTTCAGATACATGTTATAATTAATCTTCAATGTGCTTATAAGTTTTCGCTTTTTTTAAACGAAAGTTCTTTTTTAGATATCAAAGGCAAATATTCTGGTGGCTAGATGCGAGTTTAAAGTTCAAGAGGTTCAATTTACCCAGGTTGTGTCGATGGTTTGGGTTCTGGAATACAGGATGGTGCCATGGATATGCGATGTCATAGGCGTACAGATGCAAAAACGTTTAATCCTGAGGTCTAAGACAAGCAGGGGGTTCTATGGATAGGCGTTGTTAAAGGCAGATAGTTTTAACATTGTGGAGCCATACATGTGTGGAGTTCTAGGGTTTCTGATAAGCATAGCTGGTGTTATGGATATGTGTTGTTATAGGCGTGTAGTAGGGCAGTTTGAACTCCTTTAACTTGATTATAGATGGGTGTATTTATAGTTGCATAGAGGTACATGTGTTCTGAGTACCTGCGATCCCTAATACAGCTTTCGTATGCGCTGATTCTTAGATTAGTTGATTGTGGAATCCTAGTTTTCTGCAATAGATAGGCGTTGTTATTGCCGTATAGCAGTGCACCGTGGACCTGTATACATCCCGATGTGAATCACATGTAAGGCTGGTAAGGTTGTTCGTTATAAGGCGTGTTTGCGGGTCTGTCGTTCAGCATCGACTCCATTGGCATCGATCGGTGAAGGTGACCACCTCCTCCTCCAGTCTCCATTATCTTCTTACTCATGATGGAGCCATTGAGGTTCTCCATGCTGGACCTCATCCCACCGTGATTACGTATCAGGGAGAAGCGCTGGGAAGGTCGATCGTACTTGGACGGCCCCTGCGGAGAGTAGATGGACGACGAGGAGGAGGTCGTCGACCACGGAACGTTTCTGCTCTTCAGCTTCTGGTAGCGAAGCCAGAACTGGCTGTTCGCAGCGCTCGACCCCATCCGTGGTCCGTACTCGCCGCTGTGCATGTTATTCGAAGCGCTCGGTCCCGGCCGTGGTCCGTACTCGCCGCTGTGCATGTTGTAGGCGGAGCTGGAGTCGCGGAGCCAGGAGTTCCTCGCGGCCGGACCCTGTGGCGGCGGAGTATCCCACGTATTCGAATGATGAAGGTGATGATGCATTAAGTAACGGTTATCGAACTCCTTCCGCGATTTCTGCATCGAGTGGGCGGCCGACATCATTCGGTTGTGTGAGGAGTAGTAGGGGAAGCGACCCGACTGGTGCATTCCACCCATGAGGCTGCCCGAGGCACTGGGGAAGTTCAGCATCGACGATACGGACAACTGTGAAGCGTTGCGCGAGGGAAGTCGAAATCCCATGCTGGTGTCGTCGTTGTGGACGTTCATCGAGGACATGGTCATCGGCGGCATACGAGAGAAGTTCGGGAAGGGCCGGTAATTCCCGGAGAAAGACGGAGACGGCATCGGTAGACGGTAGTTGGAGAAGGACACCGTTGGGTGGGGTTCGTAGCGGGACATAGTTTGGTTCGTTTCGAAGCGGGACAACGTTGGGTTCGCTTCGTAGCGAGACAACGTTGGGTGTGGTTCGTAGCGGGACATCGTCTGCGCCGGAAGACCAAGGATCACCGACTTGGCGATGGACGTGATCGCCTGGTCCGTGACTCGCCTCACCAGCTCTGGGTACTTTGGAATGGAAGTCGTCGAGGCCGTCGGTGACACCATCTTGCTCAGCGTGGAGAACTTTCCTCGTGAGCCGACGGTGGAGGCGGCGGGCGTAGTCAGCTGGGGGGAGAAGCGAACGCGGAAGTTGCTACCACTACCCGATCCGGGGCTGTCGATGTGTTTCTCTCCTTCTTTCTCCTCGGTCCGGACCGTCGTCGTCCGTTCGCCGCTCGGTTCGCGCCGGGACGACCGCTTCTCGGAGGTGTTCCTCGACTTTGATCCCGGTACCTTAAACGCCTCCTTGTCGAGGTCGATGACGGGGACCTTTTCCGCGATGGGCTTCCGATCCTCCTTCTTCGGTTTCTCCACCACCTTCGTTCTTTCCTTCTTAACGATCGATTTCTTGGTCTTCAGCTTCGGCTTCTCGTCCGGGACAAGGGACACTTCCGCCGTCGTCGGTTTCCAGTTTTCCAGCGTCCGATCGATGTCCAGCTCCTTGCTTCTGATCTCCGCCAGTCGAAGTATGTTGACGTCCATTACGGTGCAGGACTCCTGCGCCTCAACAACAGGCCGAACGGTGACGGAGATTGACGAGGACGAACGGATCTCTTCGAGCTTCGTTTCCGAGACGGACATCGTCATCAGCGAATAGACGTTGCCAAGAGCGAACTTGCTGTACGGCTCGGACGAGTTCCTTGTTACGCAGGTCTGCACGGGGGTTTTGTCGCGGGGGGTAATAAGTTTCTCTCGAGGCACTGGGATCCGAGACAACCGTTTGTAGGCCTCTAATGCTGCGAGGCCGATATTTTCCCCGGTTATCTCGTCCGATTCGGTGGTCTGCGTAGCGATCGTCTGCAACGACTTGAGTCCCATTGAGTCGGTCTGTTCCCCCAGGTCGCTTCCCCTGAGTGGCATCGAATTAACGGTCTTCGAGAGGTTCTTGCGCGCCCTTCCGAAGCGTGATTCGATGGCCTTGGTGCGCGGGTGGTTCAGCGCGACCCGGCGGGCGGCGATCCGGCTCTGTAGGCCACTGGCAGCCGAGATGCGACGCATTGGGGAGGTCGCCGTCCCTCGGCTCATCATCAGACCACCGACAACTGTGTTGTGGGAAGTGGAGGACGTGATGCCCGATGCTTGGTTCATAAGCCACTCGGGCGATGTTGCCCGGTGTTCGCTCAGCATCGTCGGCTGCTGCTGAGATTGTTTGGTGCTCGAGGAGCCAACGCTTATGAACATTCCGACGTCCTTGGCCTTCGATCGGATGCAGGGTGAGTGGGACGTTTTGTATGGACGTGGACGACTCTCGGTGTGGTTGACTTCGCGTGGACTATCCGTTTCTTCCATAGTTACGACGTGTAGAGAGTCACTCAGCCGAGACATCCAACGTACGCAACGAAGTCCTGCGGAGTGTCACGTAGTGACAACGTATGATGTCTCACGTTGCGACTACGTGCAGGGTGTCACGTAACGATTGCGTCCAGTATGTCAAGGGGTGGAGGTGAAGTTGGTTTCTTCGTGAAAAAAACAGCAGATGTTTTTGACGAAATGGCTTTGGATTTTAGAAGGCTGGGTTTTGCATGTGTGTGTCGAGCTTTGATTTTTTGCTGGTCTTGTCTTGGTGCTTCTTCGTTTAAGGGTTCACACCGGCGCCCATATTTGTCTGGAGGTTTCCATTTGCCGGTGTGTAGCTATTTGTTATTTATATATACCCTGGCTTCTAAGCTGCTTTCACTTTCACATATTTTGGCTTTTAGATAGATTGTCGTGTCGTAGAAGAAGGAGAAGCAGGGTCCGGGTTGGAAACGATGTTTAGAAGCTTTTTTTCGAACTGTCTTGCCGTTAACACTGAAAACATTTAAAAGAACAGAATTTGCAAATAATTTATTATTGATCCCTCATGGACCCATGTGCGCAGCGCTGGGACTAACAATCAACATCTGAGTAGCTGAGAAATAATTTTGATGGGAAAAGCATCTTCAGTTGGAGGAAGTCTAAACCAGACTCTGGTGAGTCTCTTCTGGAGTGGCGTTATAAAAATTTGTAATTAACATTAACATTACCAGTAGTGGAGAGGAGAAGTGATATGTGTACGGAAAATGTCTTCGGCGGGAGATAGTAGCCCGAAAACCAAGCCGTACTCAGGTCAATATCTAATCAGGTCATTTTACAATCGGGGCATTATCCAGTCAGGTCATTATCTAATAAGGTCATTACCCAGCCAGGTCATTATCTGAGCAGGTCATTATCTAATCAGGTCATTATCTAATCAGGTCATTGTCTAATCAGGAAATGATCTAACGACCTGTCATTCTCTAATCAGATTATTTTCGAATCAGGCCATTATCTAATCAGATGGTCGTTATCAGGTCACTGTCTAATCAGGCTGTGATCTAATGACCTGTCATTGTCTAATCAGGTAACTATCTGATCAGGTCATTGCCTATTCAGGTCATTATCTAATCAGGTCATTATCCAATCAAATGATTATCTAATCAGGTCATTCTCTAACCAGGTCATTGCTTAATCAGGTCACTATCTAACCAGGTCATTATCTAACTATATCATCATCTAAATAGGTCATTATCTAATCAGGTCATTAGCTAATCAGGCCACTGTCTAGCCAGGTCAATATCAGGTCAATATCCAATCAGTTCATTGTCTAATCCGGTCACTGTCTAACCAGGTCATTATCCAATCAGGTCATTATCTAATTGAGCCATTTTCTAATCAAGTCAATGTCTAATCTGGTCATTATCTAATCAGGTCATTATCTAATCAGGTCATTATCCAGTCAGGTCATTATCTAATCAGGCCATTATCTAATCAGGTCATTATCTAATCAGGCCATTATCTAGAAGATCAGTCCGCTAAGACTTTGTAATGTAGCCTATCTAAAGGCGTTATATTAATGAATCATACATTCGCTCTGTCACAAGGACATAGGACAGGAGGTCAATGTATGGAGGAAATATATCTTCCGCTGGTGAGAGTCTTATCCAAGATCGCGACAATTATTATTATTATTATTATACCTTCGTTTATTAATAAATTCTCACTGACAGAACGCAATGAGGTACAGTTCACTTGGGTACTGATTAACACGTTTTTTAAAACCTCACGCAAGTCAAAATGATTGCTATGATACTATCAGTAACTGTTTTTATACGTCATCCGAGCTAGAAAGTTCCTATTGTCTTTGATAGGAAGGGCAGACGGATGCAATCTCGGGCTCAAAGTGTGCCCTATGTCCTCCCTTTCAGTGCATAGCGATCGCAAAACATGCTGCTTGTTAGATATTATAGCCCTAAACAGAGTTTCGTCTGCTGCGTCAGCCATTCTGTCCAGCGAAAGGGCATCAGCAGGATTAAACCCAGTCCGCACCATCCGACCAAGGAACCGCTCCAGTCGAGCATGCTCAGTAGAACTCAGAAATTCCCACCATGCTGGTGACGCATACATTAATTTGGCTACAGTGGTGGCACGCGAGACTGCATGTAAGACCCTTTTATTTTCTTGACGGTTGACATTTGACCACCAAACTGAGTAACATGGCTTCTTCCAGTTAGACAGTTTAAGATCCAGTTGTAGATACAATCCGGCATTTCTAGTCCAAATAGATTTTTGGTTGTTGCCGTGTGCCGGATTGAGCCAAATGCGTTAGATATATCCATAGATATAACCACTACGTAATCGTTCAAGCGAAGTAGGTCTGTGACGTGATGGATTATAGAGACCAATGCAGCCGTTGTGGAGCCTGTCAGCCGAAAGGCATATTGGTTTTCCAACGAAAGTGGCGGCTGTAATTGATCAAAACTTGGGTAGAAGTAGTTTCTCTCCAGGATCCGCTCTACAACTCTGGAAAGTACAGGAAGAACCGATATTGGGCGGAAATCAGCAGGTGTTTCCGGGGACGCGGTCTTCGTTTTCGGAAGTATAACAGCAGTTTTCCATTGCGTTGGTACTAGTGAACTGTTTAGAGATCGGTTAATGAGTTTAGTCAATAGTCCTGCATAGCTTGGGGCCCGGCTCGTAGGTACCAAGCAGGGAGGCCGTCTAATCCATCGGAGGTATGGTGAAGATGGTCAAGGATGTAGAAGAGGGATTGCTCCGTCACCAATTCATCGTCTGTACTGGCTGTTTGTTTAAGATCTGGAATGATGTAATGCTTGTCCGTAGAAGCCTCCGCAAAATACACGTTAAGATCCTCCGCGCTGATTGAAGATGGAGGATCTGATTTTGTTGACTTCTTGATTATAAAGTTTACTTTACGCCATAAGAAAGATCAGCATAGAAGAAAGATCAGTCCGTAAGACAGAAGAGAGGCAGCCTGTGGTGGATAGGCAATTTGAAAGAGGTCAGGTTTAAGTTGAGAACTAAACAACATCTGCGACAGAGCAGAACGAAACCGATTGATACAGGGAGGGAGCAATGGCGGATCCAGAGGGTGGCGATTGGGGCGATCGCCCCCCCCTAAGAGTCCAAAAAATAATTTTTTAATATTTAAAATTTCAAAATTTGATATACTATACTGTATACAGGATAAATGTTATGTGATTATTATTACGAATGTACAGCGCCGGACTGCAGTTTGAATATTACTTCTACACGCCCTTGCTTTAATCATGCTTTAAGCTTGATAAGTAATTTTAATTCTAATTCCTTTGACCTTGGACGTCCATGAAATCGCCCCCCGTAAAGTAAAAGTCTAGATCCGCCCCTGGGAGGGAGTTGGTTACAAAGCAACATGTCCGGGTCGTTACAAAATGGGACACGGCAGACGATTGGGAAATCCAAGACGAAGAAGCGCTTGCCTTGTAACATGTAGACTACAGGTTCCAGCCTCCTCCTCTGAGACGGTTATTGCGTAGAGGCCTTGAACATGTAATTTACTCACAATTACTCAGCGCCATCGATTGATGCTTGGTCATTAGAATGGTGATGCTTAATAAACGCGTATTAATAAGATCAGAATGATAGTGATAATGAAAATGATGATGATGACGAAAAAATAATAATAATAATAATAATAACCGATACATGTATCACACTGCACCTTGACTGTCGAACGATGACCCTTTTGAATCTCCTGAATTCCGCAAATTCTCAGATCCTCTGCTCACCTCGAGCTCCTCCATCTCTCACTCCTCAGGCTCCCTATTCAAAACTCAAGTCCCAGCTTCCAATTAAGAAACGAAGTGAAATGACCAGTCGGTATTTGGCGTAGCGTGGTAGGGAATCAATGACCTGGAATCCATTCCAGGTCATTGGGGCAGCCACAGAGAAGGCACGGCGCTGCCGTATGGCTGTCCGCGCGCGGTGAACAAGGAGCTCAGCTTGCGCAGCTGAGCGGAGAGACCACAATGTTGCGAACGCGAAGTAGGACCAGAGCTCCCGCAGGTATGGAGGAGCCAAGACCTTAAAGCACCACCGGACCAAATGTATGGATGCATGCATATGCATGCATGCATGCATGTATGTATGTATGTATGTATGTATGTATATATCTATGTATGTATGTATGTATGTATGTATGTATGTATGTATGTATGTATGTATGTATGTATGTATGTATGTATATATGTATGTATGTATATATCTATGTATGTATGTATGTATGTATGTATGTATGTATGTATGTATGTATGTATGTATGTATGTATGTATGTATGTATGTATGTATGTATGTATGTATGTATGTATGTATGTATGTATGTATGTATGTATGTATGTATGTATGTATGTATGTATGTATGTATGTATGCGTGTATGTAATTGTATTGTGTTGTATTCGGGCATTTATAAAGCGCTTCTAGCGGGACATCCATTCAGAAGCGCTCCCAGTGTGAGAGACCTGGAGAAAAAAAGCAAGTTTTAAGAAAGGTAAATGAGGCAGAGACGTTACCTGAGTAAATAGAAGAACGAACGAACGGAGGAAGATCATTCCAAAGAGCAGGGCCAATGGAGGCAAAAGACCTAGATTGAGCCAGAGAAGTCCTGACACGGGGAACGAGGAGGTCCAAACGGTCAGAGGAACGGACAGTACGAAGAGAAGCAGCAGAATGAAGGCGAATATATGTATGCATGTATGTATGTATGTAGGCCCTATGTATGTATGTATGTATCGATGCATGCATGCATGCATGCATGTATGTATGTATGTATGTATGTATGTATGTATGTATGTATGTATGTATGTATGTATGTATGTATGTATGTATGTATGTATGTATGTATGTATGTATGTATGTATGTATGTATGTATGTATGTATGTATGTATGTTTGTTTGTTTGTATGTATGTATGTATGTATGTATGTATGTATGTAATTATGCGTGCATATATATATATATATATAGGCTATGTATGTATGTATGTATGTATGTATGTATGTATGTATGTAATTATGCGTGCATATATATATATAAGCTATGTATGTATGTATGTATGTATGTATGTATGTATGTATGTATGTATGTATGTATGTATGTATGTATGTATGTAATTATGCGTGCATATATATATATAAGCTATGTATGTATGTATGTATGTATGTATGTATGTATGTATGTATGTATGTATGTATGTATGTATGTATGTAATTATGCGTGCATATATATATATAAGCTATGTATGTATGTATGTATGTATGTATGCATGTATGTATGTATGTATGTATATATGTATGTATGTATGTATGTATGTATGTACGTATGTATGCGTGTGTGTATTTTGTATGAATGACTTGCTCAAGGTCCATACACAGTAGCCATCTCAGAGGTGGAGGCTCGAACCCGTACTCTCCTCGTTACAGGCCAAACGCTCTATCCATTCGGCCATACTTCGCAAGTAAAACAGCTGCACACGTTGGCTATATATGCGTAACAGCAGACTGTTCAGAGAAGAAGGTTCGAGTCAGGAAACAACAATCGAAGAAACGCGGCACCCTCACATCCCCTTTGACCGCAGAGCACAGCAAACGCCCACCCAGTTGACCTACACGCAAGACTGGAACAGAAACTTCTCCTCATCCGTTTTGCAACGGGAAGCCAGCGCAGACAAAAAACTAACGAATGAAACTTTACACGCCAGTCCTGTTAGTTATCTCATTAATAACTAATGACTAATTAACTAGTTAATTACTTCTATCGCACCGGTGTCTAATGCACATCAGAACATGAGATAACGAAAGACATGGCGGTAGCGGAGCTGAACTCAGTTCTTGTACGAACAATAGCGATGGCGATAACGACGTTGGCCGGTGACGGTAATGTGACGATAGCAACGATAATGTATACGCAGCGTCACTTACCTCAGGCGTAGGATAGAGCTGACTACAGTCTCCAGAACACTGGGGGTTATAGGACCTGGAGGGGCTCTGATGTTAAGTAATCCCCCGCCTACGAAACGGCTCAAGTTCACCTTTTAAGAGTGGACCAGATTGCGTATCGGCTCAGTGACGTCACTATCGAGTCTCCCTGATGACGCCATGGCAACGTATTATGACGTCAACGGGCAATACATCGGCATATTCTAAGTGTTATTTCTTTTGAAGCAATTGACCTAATGCCAGTTATAAAGGTCAGGTCATAAGTAAGTAAGTAAGTAAGTATATCCTTTACTGAACCAACTGCTAACCGCACTTTGGTGTACATGAAAGTTTTATCAAGCATAGATCATCCTAATTATAAAAGTTTTACGAGCTAGTTTGTCAGCAGGTGGGATGATTCGGTTATGTAAACGGGGTCACAAAGTGTGTCCAGTGGCTTTTATCAGTATGAGAATTGTAGAAAAAAGACTGGGGTTGAACTTTGATTCATGTGGAGTTGGGGTGTGCAAAGAAGACTCAACTATGGGGTCCTAAGAAAGATTATGGGGTTGAACCCCCAACCCTCCCCCCCACCCGACAATTCTCACCCTGGCTTTTATAGGAGGTAACAGTTCGTGTAGAACATGAGCTGGGTCGACAATGACACCAGCGAACAGTCGGGAGTCGATTCCCTGACAGAGTCGCTCAAAGCTTTGCTGGGAGTCAAGAAGGTATCGTGCTCTGACCAGTCTCCTCAGTACAGCCTGGAGTCTATTGCGCCCTTCCTGACCAACGAATCCCCACCAAGCAGAAGCCGCATGCAGCATCCTTGCCACCGTTGTGGCATAGACAACGTCGTGTAATGATGGACCTGTTAATCCGTGGGGCGGAGTTAGCAATCTATCGCCCAGGCCCGGTTTTTTGACCGCCCTTAATATTTATTTCCAAAAAGGTTTAACTGTAACGTGTGTCATTGTAATTACACTTACTTTTTGTCGTATAGTTCACAGTTTTAAATAAAATTTAATTTTCAAATCAAACATAATGTTCAATATTTAATTTTTATATTTAAGTTTTGCCGGCTTCTCAATTTATGTGCCGCACCCAACAGTGGCCTCTTTTGTTCCTATACAGTAAATCCGCTACTGGGCAAAGGAAGGTATACGGTCGGGTATGATAAGGTAAGGTAAGGTAACTTAGACGACGTCAACGGTCCTGACCGCCACAATTAATCGTTAAACACTTGAAACCAAAAACCATTATCAGTTAGATGTAGCTGTGCACGTGTACATCTATAAACTCTACGTCTGTTCGTCTATTTCAAATATGAGTGTATAATCCTTGTATACATTGCAATGCATGTGCACTTGTCAGATAGGCCTACAAACAAAAGTTACTGACTTACATATAGACATTTCTTAAACAGAAACGAACCTTCTTTGATAGATCAAAATAGGGAGCTAATCGTACACCAACTACCAACAACCAAACCCACCTACCACTCCCTACGATCTCGTGTGCCTACGACCACATAATCCCCCCCCCCCCCGCGCAGACAGCCTGATGTGCAAACATTTATTGTTAGGATGGTATATACTTTTGACTGTGTTTATTAGATGTCTGTACACCAAATTACGATTAGCAATTGGTTTATAAAGACAATATTTACTTACTTATATACCCTCTGCTGGGGTGGAAAAGACCCCGTGATCTTCGCATTTTAAGATGTTCGCCCGGTCCTGCAAGCCAACCTCGAGCCATGAAATAAGAAGTTACTTAACTTTCTCAGCCTTGGTTACCTCCCATCGACAGGGTGCAGTCACGTCAATTTAAACAGTTTGTATACTAAGTAAAGGAAGACTGTACTAAGAGGAAGGTCCAGCGAGGCCATAATCGCTTTCTTCCGTGAGGACCTGCTTCAGTGGATTGTTGTCAGTTTAAAACAGGAGGCTTACAAAACTTTAAAGCTTTGCTACATGTGTCATTGCTGACTCGAGCTAGCGCATTCCTTCTAGCGTAGAAAGCATCTCTGATTTCTTTTGCTCTTTCAACGCTTTAACAACGAGAGTGTACTAAAAGCAATGGGGAAACCAATGCAGCTCGTTGTTAAAGTACAGTTACAGATTCTCACGATTTGCTTAGGTCGTGGCTGGGCTAATCTTTTCAGATCACTTATCATCAGCTGGAAAAAGGTTCCATGTGATCTGGTTCTTCTCCTTTCTCTGTTTTGTCAATCATTCAACTGCAAATAAGTACACTATCTCATTATCCGAGTGGTGACATTCTACCAGCATTACCACCACCAACAACATTACAACAAACAGCATTACCACCAATGGTATTACCACAAACAGCATTACCGCCAACAATATTACCAGCAAAAGCATTACCACCAAAAGCATTACCACCAACAGCATGACCACCAACAGTATTACCACCAACGGTATTACCACAAACAGCATTTCCACCAATGGTATTACCACCAATGGTATTACCACCAACAGTATTACCACCAATGGTATTACCACCAACATCATTACCACCAATGGTATTACCAACGGCACTACCACCAACAGTATTACCACCAACAGTATTACCACCAATGGTATTACCACCAATGGCACTACCCCCATGTCAAACTATATTAGGAGTGTACAAAGCCAAAACTTTACTGAAACCTGAAACTTTTGCGTTTCAGTCAACATTTCGTCATATCAGAACTTCGCAATGATTTATATTCACAGAACCGATATCATTTTTGCAATATCGATATTTTGGTCAACAGTTTCATCCACAGAGAATAATTTAACGTTAGAATGCATTTAAATCGGAATGGACCAAACTTTTATTTGGTGCTAAGCGATATTTCGTCCCATCCATTCTCGTCTCAAGTGTTTTGCACTGAATATAAACACTGAACTGGACGTAAGGAGGTACACAGACATGGTCAAACAGGTCACAGCAGTTCTTGAACTAGAAGAGCAGTCCCTTAACACTTTGGCAGCGGGCCAAATTATTACCAATACGCGTACAGCCCTGTAATCAATTATTGGTAATGTAAGGATATCGGATATCAACGGCCATTGTCACTTATTATCGACAGTAACTCTGAAAATCTACATAAAATGAATGAAAATGCAAATAAACTGCTTATTACTCTACTCTACTCTACAGTAAACTGACTAAAAGTCTGCATTTGAATGATAATCATTGAAGCGTGAAGGCTATAGAAGCACACGCGGCGACACGCGCCGCAAATATAACGTGTAGGCCTATCGTTGCGCTGTTCACGCGTGTTGCAAACATCATCAAAATATTCAAATCTAGTTGTTTCAAACTGTTCATTGCTCTACTCTACTTTATTCTACTCCACAGTAACCTGACTGTTTAGAACATATATAATACGCGACGACATAACTACCAGAACGCGGACGTCTGACAGTGCACATATGCGTAGTCTAATGGCTGCAGTTACAATAAAAATTACAATTAAAATTTAAAAATTTTCTCCGCTATTCATCAGATGGCAGTACTCACCATAGTAGTAACAGAGACGCGGCAGAATGGATTGCCAGCACGCTGGATATGCCTATAGACGCTGTGGAAATGATGTATGCTGAGGTACGAGTTATCTCGTACGTCGCGCCTACACCCGTGAAATGACATACGAGTTAACTCGTACCTCGCTTTCAATGTGTTAAGCTAGCCCTGGGGCAACCATTGGTATAAGTGTCAGTGTCAGTTTTCTTAGCATCGGCATAAAAGGGCGGGTGGACAGTCCTCTCCCTCACCGTCTCATCTTCCCACCAACAGTGTACGGTCAGTGTACTCATTATGGCTGAGTTGGCTATGGGGTGCAGATGGAGCAGAAATCTCAAAACTAGATGACACTTAAAGTTTTGTAATTCCACAAAGACGAACAGGAGATGGCTACCACAAAATCAATTCAATTTCTTAATTCGAACACAAAAACAAACAATCCAGTTCCACAGTTTCAATGTTCTACTTCTTCTTCTTGTTCTTGGAGCTGGCCGTGGTTTCCTCGCTCTCCGAGAAGTCTCTCGCCGGTTGCCATTTCAATGGCGTCACGCGATACATCGGCCACGGAGGCAGAGTCAGCTGAAGCAAACAGAACAACAGTGAGTAAGCACCAGGTACAGCAGCAGGTAAATCATCCAGGTGAATCAACTAGGTGAATCATTCAGGTGAAATTAGCCGATAAATCAATGCGAATAATCAGCTAAATCAAGTCGGATGAATCACAGGAATCATCCAGGTCAATCTGTGGATGAATTATGCGTTAAGCTCCTCAGCCTTTCTCGTCCCCTGTTCCGGAAACGCCTGAAGTCCATTTAATTTGTTATTGATATCACTGACCTGGTTGGGAACGCCTCTGAATCATTTAGTAGCGCTTTTATAAATGTTTGATTACAGTTACAATTCAATTACAATTTAAATGAACTAGCTAGTAGCCACCCAATAAATCAAGAAAATGACAGAGAAAAGCACATCAGCAAGATGAAAAAATATCTGGATGAACCAAGCAGTGAATCAAAAAATCTCACCAAGCATGTGAGAAGAAACCCGGCTGCTAGAATGTAGACAGTCTGTGAGAAACGCTGACAGATGTAGCCCCAAATGAAGCCAACAATCTGCAGAAAGCAATGACAACAAAACACAATGTCATCACAGCTTGAGTGAGACAGAAAATGCATAAACTTAATCTCCGGATTTCTTCAGCGCCAACAAATGCCATGAGAACCTGGATAGATCAACAACGTTAATCTTTTACATTAACATTTTTAAAACTACTGATTATGATTCTCGACATGACAAACGGCGCTTTAGACGTTATTAGGAATATTATTATTATTCATTCACTATTATTGTTATTATTAGTTATCATTAATAATAAAATTACTAAGCATTTCTTATTATTATTATTATTATTAATTTATTATTATTATTATTAATATAATTATTATGCATTTATTAGGGACCACTACTTGATGACCAAGCATCAATCGATGGCGCTGAGCAAAGTTCTGTGAGTGAAGGACTTGCTCAAGGTCCCTACAAAGTAACTGTCAAGGATGTTCAAAAACCATATTTGGCCTATCTCAAGTTGCAACTTTTAAATCTTCAGCACCTCTGAGAGTTGAGGATGGGCTTGCGGCTGAAATGCCACTGGAATCGGTGACAGAAATTAACGAGCGTTTACTTGACCGGGCTTGCGACAGTCTAATGGTTAGCATGCTCAACTGTCAACTGAGAGGTCAGAGATCAACTTTCCACCAAGCCAGATATTTGTTTTAAGGTTTCTACTCCACTTGTGCTCCCTAGCCAACTCAGCTATATAAAGTACACTGGCCATAAACTATCAGTGGGAAGATGATACGCCAAGGGAGAGGATTGGCCACAAGCCCTCATATGCCGAGGGTAAGAAAATGAAGTTGCTAACACTTTATACCCATGGCTGCCTCTCCCTTTGTGACTCCTGTGCAAATTTTATCATCAACGTTCTTTATGAGATGCAAGTGCAACATGAATAAATAAAAAATCCCTTACGGCGAACAGGATGATAGTTGTCTGGAATATCTTCTCGGCTCGCTTTTGTCCAGCAAAGTCCTGAAAAATATCAATCAGCTGTGTTTTCAGAAAAACTTAAGTTTATGGTTAAACACTGTAAGACATTGTGAGCATTAACCAGCTAGTCGTAGCTGCCAGAGCAACTGAGGAGATGGTCGCATAAACTTACTGGACTTAATGCAGTTGGACACATTTTCCAAAGCGTTTTAAACCTATACAATGAAAAGTGGTAGAAATTACTCAAAAGTAATTGCAAATAGCACCACTTCAAGTGCTGATGGGCAAAAGGCACAGAAAATCTGGAGTCCTCATGTTCACGGTCAGGTTATATTTTTAAGTAGGTAACAAGCTTACATGAACTCAGCTGAAACTTCTGAAAAAGACGTGGTTTCAACCTCTTGTTCTAAACCATTGCTTGGTTACTGGATGTAATTATTTAGTAAAACCATCACCGTAATTTGCTTTTACTGCGTTCACTCAGATTCACAAACAGTTTAGAAAAAAGTATTTAAAATAGACCCATATCCAAAAGTTTGTACATTAACCTTATACTACTGCAGTCAATTGGTTTCGTCATAGCTCTTTCAAAGGTTTTCGCTTTTCTCTTTCTCGTCTAGTATTCGCGATCTAGGACTGACCCTTGACAATTTTCTCACCTTTACTGAACATATTTCCAACTCACCCGCGTTTCCTGCTTTCACCTAAGGCGCCTTAGAGCTATCCGTCGCTCTGTCTCATCTCCAATTTTCACCTCAACTGTCCATGCATTTGTCTGCTCTAGACTTAACTACTGCAATTCCCTCCTCTGGTCTTCCCAAGGTCCGTCTTGCTCCTCTTCAGTCCATTCTGAATGCCGCTGCTAGACTAATTGCCTGTCTTCCTCGATTCTCTCACATCACCACCTTTATGGCAGCAGAACTCCACTGGCTCCAGCTTTCTGCCCCATATCCAATTCAAGGTCTTGATCCTTGTCTCCAAGGCTTAACTTGGTGTTGCTCTGAAATATTTATGAGACTTAATTCTTTGCCCTCACTCTGCTGTTTCTCTCCGTTCTCTTCATTCCTCTGACCGTTTGGCCCTCCTTCTTCCCCATATAAGGACTTCACTGGCTCAATCTAGATCTTCTGCTTCCATTGGCCCTGCTCTTTGGAATGAGCATTCTCCGTCCGTTCGTTCTTCTATTCTCTCAGGTAACGTCTCTTCCTCTTTTACCCTACTTAAAACTTTTTCTCTCGGGGTCTCTCGCACTGGGAGCGCTTCTGAATGGCTCTCCCACTAGAAGCGCTTTATACGGGGGGCCCGTAGAGTAATGAATAACACACTGGCGTGAAGAGCTGAAGGTACCAAGATCGAACCCCGCAGACATCCATTAATTTATGTGCGTCAAGTTGAAGAGCACATTCATATTCACATTCAAGCATCATATTCGTATTGTATTGCGAGTGACATCCCCAATTAAATACTCTACCCAGCCCAAATCACATACTGAAATCTTATATATGGGGTCCATAGAGTAGTGGTAACGTCACTGGCGTGAAGAGCAAGAGGTAGCGGGATCGCTTCCCGCAACCTCCCCAAATTTAGGTCCACTCAGCCTTTCATTCGCGAGATGGAGCGTTGTTAAAATGAGATGTAGGACGTGATGGGCACCTTGCATGGCTGCCGTGTAGAGTTAAATTCGACTCCTCTAATAACTAGTGATCATCCGTTCATACTGATTTGTAATCATACTGCGTT
The DNA here is from genome assembly GCA_963556255.1 of Allolobophora icterica. Classification (NCBI taxonomy): domain Eukaryota; kingdom Metazoa; phylum Annelida; class Clitellata; order Crassiclitellata; family Lumbricidae; genus Allolobophora; species Allolobophora icterica. Next base: position 2,284,587 of record OY744609.1, read on the forward strand.
ATTGTCAGTTTGAAGATATTAAACGAAGATTATTATTATTATTATTATTATTATTATTATTATTATTATTATTATTATTATTATTATCATTAAAATTATTATTATTATTATAGCTAAAATACTTCACAAAACAGATTAGATACCCTTAGAACTATCCAAAAAATAGTCACTAGACTCGTAGACCGTTTCACTCAATCACGTCTGTGTGGTTCAAATTACCCCTCCATGTATGAAATAGTGTAATTTAGCCAGCCGGAAATACCTACTCACATCCTACTAGACCGTTTCACTCATTCACGTCTCTGTGGTAGGTGTTAAAACTTCCCATATAATTGCATTACAACTTCCACGTATGAAATAGTGTAACTTAGCCAGCCTAACTTACCTACTCACATCCTACATAACCAAATGCGCTTCAAACACCAGATTGTGTACCCCAAACACTATCCAAAACAGTAGTCACTAGACCGTTTCACTCATTCACGTCTCTGTGGTAGGTGTTAAAACTTCCCATATAATTGCATTACAACTTCCACGTATGAAATAGTGTAACTTAGCCAGCCTACCTTACCTACTCACATCCTACATAACCAAATGCGCTTCAAACACCAGATTGTAAACCCCAAACACTATCCAAAACAGTAGTCACTAGAACGTTTCACTCATTCACGTCTCTGTGGTAGGTGTTCAAACTTACCATATAATTGCATTACAACTTCCACGTATGAAATAGTGTAACTTAGCCAGCCTAACTTACCTACTCACATCCTACATAACCAAATGCGCTTCAAACACTAGATTGTATACCCCAAACACTATCCAAAACAGTAGTCACTAGACCGTTTCACTCATTCACGTCTCTGTGGTAGTCACTCAAACTTCCCATATAATTGCATTACAACTTCCACGTATGAAATAGTGTAACTTAGCCAGCCTAACTTACCTACTCACATCCTACATAACCAAATGCGCTTCAAACACCAGATTGTATACCCCAAACACTATCCAAAAAAGTAGTCACTAGACCGTTTCACTCATTCATGTCTCTGTGGTAGTCACTCAAACTTCCCATATAATTGCATTACAACTTCCACGTATGAAATAGTGTAACAGAGTAACTTACCTACTCACATCCTACATAACCAAATGCGCTTCAAACACCAGATTGTATACCCCAAACACTATCCAAAACAGTAGTCAATAGACCGTTTCACTCATTCACGTCTCTGTGGTAGTCACTCAAACTTCCCATATAATTGCATTACAACTTCCACGTATGAAATAGTGTAATTTAGCCAGCCTAACTTACCTACTCACATCCTACATAACCAAATGCGCTTCAAACACCAGATTGTACACCCCAAACACTATCCAAAACAGTAGTCACTAGACCGTTTCACTCATTCATGTCTCTGTGATAGGTGTTCAAACTTCCCATATAATTGCATTACAACTTCCACGTATGAAATAGTGTAACTTAGCCAGCCTAACTTACCTACTCACATCCTACATGACCAAATGCGCTTCAAACACCAGATTGTACACCCCAAACACTATCCAAAACAGTAGTCACTAGACCGTTTCACTCATTCACGTCTCTGTGGTAGGTGTTAAAACTTCCCATATAATTGCATTACAACTTCCACGTATGAAATAGTGTAACTTAGCCAGCCTAACTTACCTACTCACATCCTACATAACCAAATGCGCTTCAAACACCAGATTGTGTACCCCAAACACTATCCAAAACAGTAGTCACTAGACCGTTTCACTCATTCACGTCTCTGTGGTAGGTGTTAAAACTTCCCATATAATTGCATTACAACTTCCACGTATGAAATAGTGTAACTTAGCCAGCCTACCTTACCTACTCACATCCTACATAACCAAATGCGCTTCAAACACCAGATTGTAAACCCCAAACACTATCCAAAACAGTAGTCACTAGAACGTTTCACTTATTCACGTCTCTGTGGTAGGTGTTCAAACTTCCCATATAATTGCATTACAACTTCCACGTATGAAATAGTGTAACTTAGCCAGCCTAACTTACCTACTCACATCCTACATAACCAAATGCGCTTCAAGCACCAGATTGTATACCCCAAACACTATCCAAAACAGTAGTCACTAGACCGTTTCACTCATTCACGTCTCTGTGGTAGGTGTTAAAACTTCCCATATAATTGCATTACAACTTCCACGTATGAAATAGTGTAACTTAGCCAGCCTAACTTACCTACTCACATCCTACATAACCAAATGCGCTTCAAACACCAGATTGTATACCCCAAACACTATCCAAAACAGTAGTCACTAGACCGTTTCACTCATTCACGTCTCTGTGGTAGGTGTTAAAACTTCCCATATAATTGCATTACAACTTCCACGTATGAAATAGTGTAACTTAGCCAGCCTAACTTACCTACTCACATCCTACATAACCAAATGCGCTTCAAACACCAGATTGTATACCCCAAACACTATCCAAAACAGTAGTCACTAGACCGTTTCACTCATTCACGTCTCTGTGGTAGGTGTTAAAACTTCCCATATAATTGCATTACAACTTCCACGTATGAAATAGTGTAACTTAGCCAGCCTAACTTACCTACTCACATCCTACATAACCAAATGCGCTTCAAACACCAGATTGTATACCCCAAACACTATCCAAAACAGTAGTCACTAGACCGTTTCACTCATTCACGTCTCTGTGGTAGGTGTTAAAACTTCCCATATAATTGCATTACAACTTCCACGTATGAAATAGTGTTACTTAGCCAGCCTAACTTACCTACTCACATCCTACATAACCAAATGCGCTTCAAGCACCAGATTGTATACCCCAAACACTATCCAAAACAGTAGCCATTAGACCGTTTCACTTATTCACGTCTCTGTGGTAGTCACTCAAACTTCCCATATAATTGCATTACAACTTCCACGTATGAAATAGTGTAACTTAGCCAGCCTACCTTACCTACTCACATCCTACATAACCAAATGCGCTTCAAACACCAGATTGTATACCCCAAACACTATCCAAAACAGTAGTCACTAGACCGTTTCACTTATTTACGTCTCTGTGGTAGGTGTTCAAACTTCCCATATAATTGCATTATAACTTCCACGTATGAAATAGTGTAACTTAGCCAGCCTAACTTACCTACTCACATCCTACATAACCAAATGCGCTTCAAGCACCAGATTGTATACCCCAAACACTATCCAAAACAGTAGTCACTAGACCGTTTCACTCATTCACGTCTCTGTGGTAGGTGTTCAAACTTCCCATATAATTGCATTACAACTTCCACGTATGAAATAGTGTAACTTAGCCAGCCTAACTTACCTACTCACATCCTACATGACCAAATGCGCTTCAAACACCAGATTGTACACCCCAAACACTATCCAAAACAGTAGTCACTAGACCGTTTCACTCATTCACGTCTCTGTGGTAGGTGTTCAAACTTCCCATATAATTGCATTACAACTTCCACGTATGAAATAGTGTAACTTAGCCAGCCTAACTTACCTACTCACATCCTACATAACCAAATGCGCTTCAAATACCAAATTGTATACCCCAAGCACTATCCAAAAAAGTAGTCATTAGACCGTTTCACTTATTCACGTCTCTGTGGTAGTAACTCAAACTTCCCATATAATTGCATTACAACTTCCACGTATGAAATAGTGTAACTTAGTCAGCCTAACTTACCTACTCACAGCCTACATAACCAAAAGCGTCTGGAAGCATTCGTTGCAACGTCTCCGGTTTATTCGTTGCTGGATATCGCATTTCGAGCTCTTGTGGATTTATTCGAATTATGTGTGGAATCCTGTGAAGCTTGTGAAATTTGGGGTAAATAATAATTTCCGTGTCTAAACTGTAAGTGATTGCTTGTTTGTGCCTAAGTAGTTATTATGTGTGAGTTTAGAGTTGTTAGTGTAGTTCTGTAGAATTCGCATTGTGGTTCATTTCATTGTATTGTCATTAACTCCTGGATTATTAATTGTAATTAAAGATGTAATTAAATTCTCTCCGATCTTTGGATTTAGAGGTTGGTCCTAATGATTGGCAGTAGCGTGCTGTTCGGCCGTACTCTTCGATGTCTCGGGACTTCTTCCGCTTTGGCCCAGATTCTAGGAAGTATTGGATCAGTAGCTGAAAGATTGGACAGTTTAGCTGCAGGCCAGTCAGATCTAGTCTTTACGCAAAGTGCATTAGCTCATGCATGGTCAGACTGAACTGGTTCATAAGGTAGATGAGGTTAAAAGTACACAACTAGAGATGTCACACACTCAGGTAGAGTTAGCACAATTTCAGATTGAACTAGCTAGTAATGTACAGATGTAAGCCATAGCATGATAAGCATGAGAAGAAGCCAGGCAAATATAACTAGTAATATAGAAGAGATGAGAGATAACCAAACTGTACTTCTAGAGCGCCTGGAGAGATTAGAAGAGGTTACTTCTCATGGTTCCGTCAGTCGTAATCGAACCCCAGATCATTCACCTCGTATGATTGCTTTGCCTAATACAGCCGCGTCCTTGCCGCTCGTTGAGCCAAATGTAGAGTCAAATGTTGTTAGGAGTAACTTGAATCCGCTCGGAGTAAGGTCTGAGCAGGGAGCCAGTGCATCTCCACCCTCGTTCAGACGGAGTGAACGATTACAGTTAAAGTCGAGGTTGAATTATAAAGAACTAGGCAACCGCTGGAGTGGAATCCCAGCAGATCCTGTTGATGCTCATGGATCAGACCACCCCACTGGATTAGAGGCTCTTCCTTCCACGGACTTGCGAAGACGCGTACCCGCCCCATTTCAACAGCCTGACCTAGCACCCAGTGCTGGGGGTGGGCCACGGCTAGGGTCCTGCGAATCACAAATTTTCTGTCGAATCGAATATCGAATCGAATCGGGGCTAAAGGTTCGAATTCGAATCGAATATCGAATCAGCGGGTACCAGTTTGATTTCATGAAGCTTGATTGCACAGGCGTAATATATGCAGTTTAAAATCGCTCAAACTAAACATTAAGCTTATTAACAGAATTAAAAATAACACAAATAATTTAAAAAGTAAGTAAGTAAGTTAGTATATTCTTTATTGTAACAATTGCATAACCGCACTTTGGTGTACATACATCTAAGCGGAGTATATCCAGAGCTTCTCGTTTGGGGCGATCGATCGATCGCTCTCCATGGTCGCTTGTCTTGCAAAGGCATAGGCGTAATTTGTGGGGGTGTACGAGGGGGTACCCCACCTTTTGGACTAGCGGGTATCGTACTTCCACTTTTTGAACAATGCCAATCAATATTTTATTATTGTGCCTTCCCAGAGATCGCAGTCTTCGCCTTGCTTCGTGTGTGTAAGAAACTGGTACCCCCACTTTATAGACTTCGACCGGAATGCATTTCATCAGTTTTAGAGCTTTTCACTCGAAACCTCCACTACTGTGTCCGGGTGGGCATGACACACCCAGTGTGAGCCTCCGACTCCCCCCGTTTTCCCCGCTATCATGGTCTCCCGGGCCAAAAACCTAGCCGCGCCATGCATTTGAAGATCGAAAAAAAAATCTCAAATTCAACCTCTTTAACTCGCCAGATGGCGACGCCGCGTTAAGCAGCTACAGTGCGGCTTCGCTAGAGGGATTGAAACTTTCACTCAACTAAAGTGGCGACGCCGCGTTAAGCAGCTACAGTACGGATTCGCTAGAGGGATTGAAACTTTAACTCAACTAAAGTGGTGGTGATGGTGGTGGTGCTACAGGTACGGATTCGCTAGAGGGATTGAAACTTTCACTCAACTAAACCGGGCGTCGTGGTGGTGGTGGTGGTGGTGGTGGTGGTGGTGCTACAGGTACGGATTCGCTAGAGGGATTGAAACTTTCACTCAACTAAACCGGGCGTGGTGGTGGTGGTGGTTGTGGTGGTGCTATAGGGATTGAAACTTATAATCCCGGGCAACGCCGGGTAAACCAGCTAGTATGTAGATATAGGAATGCGACACACAAAATACGGTGAACACAAAAGCTCTAGAGGTAGACCGCGCATCGCTTGCATACTCAATCGAGCGCGATTGATTTTCAATGAAAAGAATTAGTTTACAACAAAGTGCGTCAAGGGCTAATCATTTTTAGAAAAAATGATTCGTAATTTTTCGAATCATGACATCATTTTTGAATCGAATCGAATACCGCCGTCCGATTCGTTTTCGAATCGAATATCGAAGTTTCGCAGGTCCCTAGCCACGGCGTAACAAAAAACCAAAGAGACACCAATAACTGTCACAATCCTAGGATAGGCTATAGAGCAAGTAGAACAATTCGTATATCTAGGAGAGCTAATAAACGCTTATGGCAGCAACGAAAAAGATATACAAAGAAGAATTGGACTCGCTTCACACGCATTTGGAATAATGAACAGGATATGGAGGAGCAAAGAATCAACTAAGAAAACCAAGACAAAAATATACCAGACAATGATACAACCAATTTTCCTATATGGATCGGAATGTTGGACAATGCGAAAACAAGATGAAAGAAGAATTCTTACAGCAGAAATGAGCTGGCTGAGGAAGATAGCAGGGATTTCAAGACTGCAGAAAATAAGAAACGATGACATAAGATAAACATTAGGCCTCAAAACAACTCTGCTAGACAAAGTCATTCAACGAAGACTCCGATGGCTTGGACATGTAGAGAGAATGCCAGTTGACTGAATCCAACACAGTGCACTACATGCAAGATTCGAAGGAAAAAGAAACAAAGGCAGACCAAAACTACGCTGGATAGATAATATAACTGATGACATAACATCACTTGGACTAACATTAAGGGGGCAATAGACTTGACAAATGACCGATGACAATGGAGATCATTCGTGGAAGCTCAAAGCAATTATATGGGAAGTTTGAACACCTACCACAGAGACGTGAATGGGTGAAACGGTCTCGTGACTACTGTTTTGGATAGTGTTTGGGGTATACAATCTGGTGTTAGAAGCGCATTTGGTTATGTAGGATGGGTGTAGGTAAGTTAGGCTGGCTAAGTTACACTATTTCATACGTGGAAGTTGTAATGCAATTATATGGGAAGTTTGAACACCTACCACAGAGACATGAATGAGTGAAACGGTCTAGTGACTACTGTTTTGGATAGTGTTTGGGGTATACAATCTGGTGCTTGAAGCGCATTTGGTTATGTAGGATGTGAGTAGGTAAGTTAGGCTGGCTAAGTTACACTATTTCATACGTGGAAGTTGTAATGCAATTATATGGGAAGTTTGAGTGACTACCACAGAGACGTGAATAAGTGAAACGGTCTAATGACTACTGTTTTGGATAGTGTTTGGAGTATACAATCTGGTGTTTGAAGCGCATTTGGTTATGTAGGATGTGAGTAGGTAAGTTAGGCTGACTAAGATACAATATTATTACGTGGAGGTTGTAATGCAATTATATGGGAAGTTTGAGTGACTACAACAGAGACGTGAATAAGTGAAACGGTCTAGTGACTACTGTTTTGGATAGTGTTTGGGGTGTACAATCTGGTGTTTGAAGCGCATTTGGATATGTAGGATGTGAGTAGGTAAGTTAGGCTGGCTAAGTTACACTATTTCATACGTGGAAGCTCAAAGCAATATTATGGGAAGTTTGAGTGCCTACCACAGAGACATGAATGAGTGAAACGGTCTAGTGACTACTGTTTTGGATAGTGTTTGGAGTATACAATCTGGTGTTTGAAGCGCATTTGGTTATGTAGGATGTGAGTAGGTAAGTTAGGCTGGCTAAGTTACACTATTTCATACGTGGAAGTTGTAATGCAATTATATGGGAAGTTTGAACACCTACCACAGAGACATGAATGAGTGAAACGGTCTAGTGACTACTGTTTTGGATAGTGTTTGGGGTGTACAATCTGGTGTTTGAAGCGCATTTGGTTATGTAGGATGTGAGTAGGTTCTTCCGGCTGGCTAAATTACACTATTTCATACGTAGAAGCTCAATGCAATTAAATGGGAAGTTTCAGTGACTACCACAGAGACTTGAATGAGTGAAACGGTCTAGTGACTACTGTTTTGGATAGTGTTTGGAGTATACAATCTGGTGTTTGAAGCGCATTTGGTCATGTAGGATGTGAGTAGGTAAGTTAGGCTGGCTAAGTTACACTATTTCATACGTGGAGGTTGTAATGCAATTATATGGGAAGTTTGAGTGACTACCACAGAGACGTGAATAAGTGAAACGGTCTAATGACTACTGTTTTGGATAGTGTTTGGAGTATACAATCTGGTGTTTGAAGCGCATTTGGTTATGTAGGATGTGAGTAGGTAAGTTAGGCTGACTAAGATACAATATTATTACGTGGAGGTTGTAATGCAATTATATGGGAAGTTTGAGTGACTACAACAGAGACGTGAATAAGTGAAACGGTCTAGTGACTACTGTTTTGGATAGTGTTTGGGGTGTACAATCTGGTGTTTGAAGCGCATTTGGATATGTAGGATGTGAGTAGGTAAGTTAGGCTGGCTAAGTTACACTATTTCATACGTGGAAGCTCAAAGCAATATTATGGGAAGTTTGAGTGCCTACCACAGAGACATGAATGAGTGAAACGGTCTAGTGACTACTGTTTTGGATAGTGTTTGGAGTATACAATCTGGTGTTTGAAGCGCATTTGGTTATGTAGGATGTGAGTAGGTAAGTTAGGCTGGCTAAGTTACGCTATTTCATACGTGGAAGTTGTAATGCAATTATATGGGAAGTTTGAACACCTACCACAGAGACATGAATGAGTGAAACGGTCTAGTGACTACTGTTTTGGATAGTGTTTGGGGTGTACAATCTGGTGTTTGAAGCGCATTTGGTTATGTAGGATGTGAGTAGGTTCTTCCGGCTGGCTAAATTACACTATTTCATACGTAGAAGCTCAATGCAATTAAATGGGAAGTTTCAGTGACTACCACAGAGACTTGAATGAGTGAAACGGTCTAGTGACTACTGTTTTGGATAGTGTTTGGAGTATACAATCTGGTGTTTGAAGCGCATTTGGTCATGTAGGATGTGAGTAGGTAAGTTAGGCTGGCTAAGTTACACTATTTCATACGTGGAGGTTGTAATGCAATTATATGGGAAGTTTGAGTGACTACCACAGAGACGTGAATAAGTGAAGCGGTCTAGTGACTACTGTTTTGGATAGTGTTTGGGGTGTACAATCTGGTGTTTGAAGCGCATTTGGTCATGTAGGATGTGAGTAGGTAAGTTAGGCTGGCTAATTTACACTATTTCATACGTGGAAGTTGTAATGCAATTATATGGGAAGTTTGAGTAACTACCACAGAGAAGTGAATAAGTGAAACGGTCTAGTGACTACTGTTTTGGATAGTGTTTGGGGTGTACAATCTGGTGTTTGAAGCGCATTTGGTTATGTAGGATGTGAGTAGGTAAGTTAGGCTGGCTAAGTTACACTATTTCATACGTGGAAGTTGTAATGCAATTATATGGGAAGTTTTAACACCTACCACAGAGACGTGAATAAGTGAAACGGTCTAGTGACTACTGTTTTGGATAGTGTTTGGGGTATACAATCTGGTGTTTGAAGCGCATTTGGTTATGTAGGATGTGAGTAGGTAAGTTAGGCTGGCTAAGTTACACTATTTCATACGTGGAAGTTGTAATGCAATTATATGGGAAGTTTTAACACCTACCACAGAGACGTGAATGAGTGAAACGGTCTAGTGACTACTGTTTTGGATAGTGTTTGGGGTGTACAATCTGGTGTTTGAAGCGCATTTGGTTATGTAGGATGTGAGTAGGTACTTCCGGCTGGCTAAATTACACTATTTCATACGTGGAAGTTGTAATGCAATTATATGGGAAGTTTAAGTGACTACCACAGAGACGTGAATAAGTGAAACGGTCTAGTGACTACTGTTTTGGATAGTGTTTGGGGTATACAATCTGGTGTTTGAAGCGCATTTGGTCATGTAGGATGTGAGTAGGTAAGTTAGGCTAGCTAAGTTACACTATTTCATACGTGGAAGTTGTAATGCAATTATATGGGAAGTTTTAACACCTACCACAGAGACGTGAATGAGTGAAACGGTCTAGTGACTACTGTTTTGGATAGTGTTTGGGGTGTACAATCTGGTGTTTGAAGTGCATTTGGTTATGTAGGATGTGAGTAGGTACTTCCGGCTGGCTAAATTACACTATTTCATACATGGAGGGGTAATTTGAACCACACAGACGTGATTGAGTGAAACGGTCTACGAGTCTAGTGACTACTTTTTGGATAGTTCTAAGGGTATCTAATCTGTTTTGTGAAGTATTTTAGCCATATAAGATGTCAGTATGTGATTTGGGCTGGGTAGAGTATTTAATTGGGGATGTCACTCGCAATACGAATATGATGCTTGAATGTGAATATGAATGTGCACTTCAACTTGACGCACATCATTAATTTAAGGTTAATTCTGCTAGGCGGCGGCGGTGGTTAAATGAATAGTAGACCGTGATTTGGCGCCGTATGTGGCTGCCGCATAAGCAGTTATATTCGACTCCTGTAAAACTGTTATCATGCGTGTTTCTACTTAATACATGTATGTATGGCGCCCTGCGTGGCTGCATTTCTACTATATGTATGTTCAATGTACAGCGCAGTGCGTTTGCAGGCGCTTAATTAAAGAAAAGATTACTATTATTATTATTATCATTATTATTAAATGCCCGAATACAACCCAATACAATAACCATATGTGACCGTTACACGTTAATAATAATGTATCGTAACACGTATAGTATTGGATGCAGCTTCCGGTGGCATTTGGTAAGCATTTTAGACATTATTTCTCTAAAAAAATAACACTCGTATTCTAAACTCGCGTGGTATAACCATCATACGTTCGTTTCCTCACCATATGACACTGAATTGCCTTAATACGCTCAGGAATCAGATCGTACAAAAACTCCATCTTGTCAGAATGCAAACGCTGGCGAATGGTGAACGGTGCGTTCCTTTACCATAGGACGTGTGACATAGGAACGCACTCATCGGCAGCCACCTAGCGTTTGCCAGACGTTTGCTATAACGCGTTTTTTTTATCACAGTATAAATAATTACACAGTACGTCGACTCGCGGCCGATGCAGCAGTCAGAATGTGTGACCGATCGCCATTTTGAAAACGAGACGTTTAGACGTCGATACCCCGGAATCCATCACATCAAATATTTTTGAACGTTAAAACAACATTGAGGACTACACGCCGACACACCGGAATCGTAATCGTAATCTCCAAACTTCTAAAGCGCCACTCGAAGACCAAGCGCAGGACACCAGCCTATTCACGAGCGCTACATCAGATCACAGGGGGTTTCCAGAGAGTAGTCCAAAAGAGGTCCAAGTCCGATTTCCAGGAGGCCAAACCATATCAAAGGGGTTTCCAGAGGGTAGTCCAAAAGAGGTCTAAGTCCGATTTCCAGGGTACCAGATCAGGAGGTTTCCAGAGAGTGGTCCAAAAGAGGTCCAAGTCATCACATAAAATATTTTTAAACGTTACAACAACATCCAGGACTTCATTAGAATTAACAATATTATTTTGAACGTTTACGTCGGCTTAAATCTAATCAGGATTGCACTTTCAAAATGGCGTCACCCCAAAAACAAGTCAACAGTTTGCAATGCGAGTCGACGTACTGTGTAATTATTTATGCTATGATTAAAAACACGGTTTGGCAGCCACGCAAGGGGCCGCCCTAGAAGGAGGGTTACGGGAATCGATCCGCGTACCTTATGCTCTCCTGGCAATGAGTGTTACCATTACTCTGCGCCACTAGAAGGCCAAGCGCATGGCACCAGCCTATTCACGAGCGTATAATTTGGGCTAGTCTTTGGAAAACTCCTCTGATTTGACGTGTCGCTCGTGAATAGGCTGCATGGTGTCCCGCACTTGGCCTTCTAGTGGCGCTTTAGATGTTTGGAGATTACGATTACGATTGGCCTACTTACTCTATCGTGGCCTCCAAACTTCTCCTCTCACATTTTGCAACCGCCCTCCTTCATCGAGGTCTTTGGAACGAACTCCCCAAAAATCTCCGCTAAGTTGCTCATCCCCCTCTCCCCAGTCAATATCGATACTCTCCCTCTTACCCCGTCTCCTGCATCTTTCCGCATAACACTGAAACCCAAGTTATCCTGTCCTGGGTCCGCTACTGCACCATCCCATTGGGCCATTACCAATCACCAGCGACTGATGTCTGGCCTACTCTATTTAAAAAAATGTTTTTTATGACATTTTATTATTGTAACAAGTTGCGCACATGTCAGCTTGGATTGAATAAACGAAATTGATTGATTGATTGATTGATTGATTGATTGATTGATTGATTGATTGATTGATTGATTGATTGATTGATTGATTGATTGATTGATTGATTGATTGATTGATTGATTGATTGATTGATTGATTGATTGATTGATTGATTGATTGATTGATTGATTGATTGATTGATTGATTCCTCCACCCTCTGATTCTGATATGGCACCAAAATTGAACACACAACCTGGAGCCTGCGGATAATATTATTAACAGTATATCATACTGTTGGTGAATAACCTAGTCTCACTAACGCAGCTTCTTCTGATACGATGAGAAATTGAGCAGATTTTCATTTACATTTCTCCTTACTTTTCCACAGAAGCAAAACTTCGCATCTCTTCCTAAATCTGGCGCGAATGATAAAACTGTCTCACAGCGCGATGAGACGAGCCCCTTCATAGGTTAATCCATGATGTAGGGGTAAACAGTTAACCAATAGAAACCATTGTTACAACAGAACCCGCCATCTTGTCGTTGATCTCGTGTGCTTTGGTCTTTCAGTTGCTACATGTTGATAGGGTTTGGGTGCGTTCAATTCTTTTAATTAAAAATATACAATTTAAAGGTAATTGGAACGAATTGTCGCGTTCGCCGTGTGGGGAAATTATTGTGTCACGGCATTATGAGACAGCCAGGCTTTCGTCGTGGTGGATTGTATTTACAATTTTAAAAGGAGTGTGTGATTCACCGACGTTGCATGCTTTTTTCTGAATTGCGTCAAATATTTGCGCATGTTTAACTTCGTCAAAGTTTTAGTAAATTTTAGGGACAGTGAAGAGCTAATTTGTTAAAAAATCTCAGTCTGGCTTGTAACTAATATTGCCAGAAAATTCGTTTTATGTTTGAAAGGTGTTCGTGCGATCTTGCGCGTGACTTTGTGTAAAACTTGGGAGTCTTTTGTTGTAGAATCTAGAAGAATGGCCGACACGAAGAAGTGAGTATAATTTCTAAGAAGGGGTTTTCTGGGGTCCGTTATTGGTTCAAACGGGGTGTTGGGTGGGAATGCGTAGTGCCAGAGGTGAGGGTGGGAGCATATGTGGGTCAGGGTTTCGTCAAGTTATGCTTGTCATTTCCTTTGTTTTTGGTATTGTATGCATGAAGATATTCATATCAGGACACTTATATAGCGCCTTTTATGTGCCTGTCCTATCTTGTTTGTACCTTAAAACCAGGAGACTCCATTACCATAATTGTGCTGTTTACAAGAAGGGTGTGTCATAATTGAGGCATTGAGCGCCAGAGTGGCCTAACCTATATGAATTTCCTATGAGGTTAGGCCACTCTGGCGCTCAACGCCTCAATTAAGGTATAACTGAAAATGTGATGAATTGTATTAATTGATGAATAGTGTTACTGTGCTAATGTGCAGAATTAGGTTAATTTGATGAGTTATGTCAGTGTGATTAATGACGTTAATTTGATGAATTATGTTACTGTGAAAAAATGTTAATGTGATGTGTTATTGATGTTACAGTGACAACGTTAAGCCTGATGGTGAGAACATTGAACTCACTGACAAACCTGAAGGTGACAAACCTGAAGGTGGGTCTTTCACAGCAGTTATAATAATAACAATAACAACCATTTCTATTTGATAACCTGTAAAAGTCTGTCCAAAACAGGAAAGTCGTGACTTTGTATATATGCGTATTTCTGGACGTTCATAAAGCGCATTTTAGGAACCACTCGAAAGTCCTAAGAATGTGGTTCTCTAAGGGATCTGAACATGTGCGTCTTAATATAGAAAGAGTAACTTGAGCAGAGTTTAAAGGGGCAGGTCAAATGTCAATTGGAAGATTGTTCCAAAGGGGTTGACCACCGCACGAGAGGACACGTTGCACCCCGTGTTGATGTACGGCAGCAAGGTACCAGAAGATCTCCACGGGCGGATGAACAAAGCAGTCTAAGCCTATAATAACAATATTCGATTGTTATTGTTGGTATTGTTGTAAACTGTAAAACCCAAAATCTTGAAAATCTTGTTCGATGGTTTCAGGTGAGAAGTCCGGGACTGAAGTAAAGAAACTGACACGGGATCTTCTCCAGAGCCCAGAAGCAATGGCCGCCTTTGAACAGAAGTTGGCCAGTATGATCGGCCGTAATTCGGGCTACATCAACAGGTAATGGCCACAGAACGTAATAGTAAAATTGTAATGAGTAGCTTCTATAGTGCCATGTCTCTAGCGCATGAGGTGTCAACTGATGACATGCCAAAATGAAGCCGATATCAGGTCAATATCCAGAAGATCAGTCCTTAAAGGCAGAGGTAAGTGAAATGGGGTAAGCAGCTAAGCAGAATGGAGGGGAGGGAATCCCAAATCTAGGTCCAACAAGCAAAAAGGCTTGTTTGCAAACAAGTTTTGGGTTTCAGTTTTGTTCACCAAGATTGAAAACCAAATGCACGAATTTGAAAGTTGTTTGTTCTTGGTGAACAGGCTTCGTTGGTTGTTAACCTCGAGAGGCAGCCATGGGTATGAAGTGTTAGCGACTTCATTTTTCTCAGCCTTGGCATATGCGGCAAATGGCTAGCCATGTCCTTTACTGTTTAATCGACAGCGTGTGGTCGGTGTTACTCGTAGCTGAGTTGGCTATGGGGCAAAAGCAGTTTTCAACAGAACCACTTCAGTATTTAGACCGGCGAGGAGCACCTTGAATTCAATTTCAAATTAAACTGTTATTGATTCCAAGTGTAATTGCATGTTACAAGACACATCGGTGAGCAGGCATCAAATGGTGATCCCAGCAGGAGCGATAATGATCCACAAGTGGGGAGTCCCCAGGTTCCACAGTTTGTTATGGAAAGTAACATCAATGTTATGACATGGATTACATCAAAACATTACATTAAGAAGTAGCCATTACTAAAGGTGCTATATATATGTCTTGTTACATTACAGTAGACTTACATTAGTGTTCATATTTGTTTGCTGTAGTCTGCCGAAGTGCGTCAAGAGACGAATCAAGGCATTGAAGCGACTGCAGTCGGAATATCACGTCACAGAGGCCAAGTTCTACGAGGAACTGCACGAACTCGAATGCAAATACGCCCAACTGTACAAGCCGTTCCTGGAAAAGGTGGGTCCACATTTTCATGATGCTGCCTGGAAATTTTGCCTCTGACGAGTCTCTCTGGAAGTGGCGCTGTACAAATTTGCAATTACCATTACCATTAGACGATTAGCATCACTTCCAGAGAGACTCATCAGAGGCAAATTATATGAAGTACCACTACCTAATGACCAAGGATCAATCGATGGCGCTGAGCATTTGTTAGTGAAGGACTTGCTCAAGGTCCCATCATAGTCATTGTGTCGTGGGAGGAGGCTCGAACCCGTTCTCTTTGCGTTACAGGGCGAGTTCTATAAGTAATCGGCTGCCATGTCCCAAACTGTTGATACTACTCTCTGATAGTGCCTTTGTCTAAATGTGAGAGTTGGGAATGTTTTGTTTCAGAGGCGAGATATCGTGATGGCTGTTAAAGAACCGACCGATTCCGAATGCGAGTGGATGAGCGAAGAAGACGATGAAGAGGATGAGGAAAAGGTCAGAGCATGAAGTTTTTCGTTGGTGTTGTAGTCAAGGATTCGAGGCTTAATAACCATGGTCACAGTTCATTACAGCAGTCTTTGAAATTGCCCTTCTTCCAAAGTTCAGAAATGCACACATGACTAGGGTTGCCAGACGTCCGGCAAAAGGAGGACATGGCCTCCTTTTTGACCTCCTGTCCTCTGTCCGGCAGGCAAAGCTAAAAACCTGGAAAATGTCCGGCCTTTGTATGTCTGTTATATTGGGCTTTTGGCTATTATTTTGTGGCAGTTTTTAACGACTTAACACTCGTGTGTTGTCCCTAAGTTGCCCTAACTAATCTACTTAATTATTTATTATTTACTAGCAGGTTTACCCGGCGTTGCCCGGGGTTATAAGTTTCAATCCCTGTAGCGAATAAGCAACAAATTTAGGTATTTATAAGTTTAAATGCGTGTAACGAATAAAGAAGAAATTTAGGCGACCTGTGGGGGACACTGCTTTGCAGTGTTGTGTACGCCTTCTGGCGTACAGCGGAGACTGCTTCGCAGTCTTGTATACGCCTTCTGGCGTCTTGCGACCTCTGCCGTGGACTGACTGCTTCGCAGTCGCCCTCTGGCGACGACTGCTTCGCAGTCTCCCGTCGACTTACTGCTTCGCAGTAGCCCTGTGGCGGCGACTGCTTCGCAGTCTTGGAGGCCCTTGTGGCGTCTGGCGACCTTAGGGGGAGACTGCTTCTCCCGTGGACTGACTGCTTCGCAGTCGAAGATGGTGAACCCGGCGTTGGCGGGTGAAAGAAAACGCCAGAAATCTAGCCGTCACTGCCCTTAGTAAAGCAGAGTCTTTGAACATAAAATTTTGCTGTAAAACGATGAATATAGTTCGAATCGATCGAAATAAAATTTTGTGGGAAAGTAAACAACGCCGTTATGCGCATTATTAATGACGTTGGGGAATACCCGCGCCATAAATAGAACCGCTTGGCAGTGGAAGAACGTTATGCGCATTATTAATGACGTTGGGGAATACCGGCGCCATAAATAGAACCGCTTTGCAGTGGAAGCGTGAGGGACGGTCGGTTGGGTAGAGTTTTTTGGGATTTTCACCATGTTAGCGGTCAAAAGGGGGTACGCGAACCCCTCCACTGGGTGTCCGGTGCCGAGGCCGACACAGTAGTGAAGGTTTCGAGTGAAAAGGTGCAAAATTGTAGAAGTTAAGCCCGGTCAGACAGACAGACAGACAGACACACAGAATTCTCGCTTTATTTATATAGATTGTAGCTCTATTTTACAGAAGTTTCTAGTCCATGATCTGAGTAATGTTACAATGTATCTAGGGTGCTAATTTTATGTCCGGTAGCAAAGCGGCGTGTGAGGTTTGTTTTTATTAGTAATGCAGCTTTTCAATGTGACTTCGTTTCTTGGTTACTTATTTGCTTTGTTACTTACTTACTTGGTTACTTCTGACACAAGAGTGAAATATTCAATGCGTCCTCCTTTGTCCTCCTTTCTGGCTGTCTGTGTCCTCCTTTATCTACCCACGTATCTGGCAACCCTACACGGCCATGTGACAGAACATCGATGGCACTGAGCAACTGTGAGTGAAGGACTTGCTTAAGGTCCTTGCACAGTGACCGCATCGGTGGAGGAGGCTTGAACCCATACGCTTCGTGTTACAAGGCAAGCATTCCACCCTGTTTCAGTGCGTTCTGAACCACTTAAAACCCTTGTTATGTTATGGTGTGCTATGTTGGGTTGGGTTGGAGTTTGTGCTATGTGATGCTGTTATGTTATTATTATGTGTTTCCCTTTCAGCCAAAAGCAACCATCACTGAAATCGACGAAACAAAAAAAGATGAAGAAAAAGTCGAAGATGTTTCACCAAAGTCGCCATTCGGTCAGTATCCATGTAAAGACTATGTAACTTACTGTAGTGAAATCGCAGAACCTACGTTACATTACCAACTCTGCAGTATTTAAGACTAGCTGTTCTTTAAATATTATCTACAATGACCGGGTCCAAGTGCTGTTAAAAATTGCAAATGATTTTGTTTCTTAAAAATTCTCTGGGTCGAACTCAACGAACAGTGCCTACTGCTAGTTTGAAACAGTACAGTATCCTGTGTTCTATATGCGGTCTACCTGCTTGCTGTATAACTGCTCAGATAAATAACTACAAACATTTTAAGATCTTGAGTACAGCGCAACAAGATTTGGACGAAAACACCTGGTTTTTGCATGTTTTTAGGGACAGTAAAATGGCTTTAGAAAAACTAGTGGGACAGCGGGTAGTTCTGTGGATGCTTTGTATGCCAGGTACTTTATGGGAATAATGGATACCTTTTGGGTACTTTAGTACTTTTTGGAGCATGGTGTGCTATATACTTTGGGGGGCACTAGTTGTTTTCTTTGGAAAAATACTTGTAGGGCTTTTGGATATTTTTCTGAGAACTCTGCATACTGCTTTTGGATACCAAGTGTGTTATGGTGTGCTGGGAGCTTTCAAGGTGTGCCGAGTGCTATCTGGGAATGCTGGATACTTTCAGGGGATTTGGGATTAACACGCATATTAAGAAATTGCTGAGAATTGAGGTGTTTTTGGATTGTTTGTTGATAGTTTTGTTGTGCCTTTGTTTGCAAACATAGATGAGAACACTAAGGGAATTCCAGAATTCTGGTTGACGATCTTCAAGAACGTCGATATTCTTTCTGCCATGATCCAGGTGAGTTCAACTAATCGTCCTTGCCTTGGCAGATTTCTGGACTCCAGTCCATACAAATATTTGTACTTTGTACATTTTTTTATTTCATGCAGTGCTTTTTTCTGCCGGAACGCTCGAACGGCGTTTTGGCACCTTTTTCAGCTGCATTTTGGCACCTTTTTTCAGCTCTTAAAATATAGTTTAATTATTTTTCAAAGAAATTAGTTGTTTTAATTTAATTTCAGTGTTTTGAACTGTTTTGAGTGTTTATTTAGACTCCTCCCAACTCCATTTTCCTTTGGCTTTACCCTCGATTTTTCTCTTCTATAAATGTTCAGTTCCGGAACCTTTTCTAGAAACAACACTAATTTCATGTATTGTTTAAGTTGACAGAGGTTGTGATTATATGGCCATTATTAGGAAATACTTGCTAGAAAGATAACCTTTTGTTGAAATTAGATTTTACGCACAAGTTTTTTAAATGAAAGTTTTTGCACGTTTGGTTTTACAGTAGTTTTAGTGCTTTTGAAATGTAAGTTTACAACCTTTGCTGTTATGATTTTACAATGAATATACGTATCTGAAGCGATCTATTGACCGCTAGAGAGGTAAATATTGAACAGATTAATCATCAGCACCTTTATGTAAGTTGCTACCTGCGACGTTCGTGCAAGAAAACCTTGACTTATAGTCCGGAAAATACGGTAGCTTGCTAAAACACAGCTTTCACTAATCTAATGATTTGCAAAGTGCCGCGATAATAACACACAATTGATGTTTTGTTCTTTGGTGAAAGCCTATCAGAGTTGTCAATTAGAAAAGTGAGGTTGAAATCCGTTAAGTCAGTTGGCCAGCCTAAATGGTGCTAAAGTTGTTAAGATAGGTGAGTAAGCAGTTAATAGGTAAGTAAACAATAGGTTAGTAAACAGTTAATAGGCAAGTAAATAGGTAAGCACCTGATTTGTTGAAGTGGCACCCTCTAAATTTGTGAATACAATTCACACGCAGAGGCATGGTTGATGGGTAGAATTTTGAGATGCAAAGGAACAAGTTCTTTGTTTAAATCAGCAACATTTACGAAA
The DNA here is from genome assembly GCA_963556255.1 of Allolobophora icterica. Classification (NCBI taxonomy): domain Eukaryota; kingdom Metazoa; phylum Annelida; class Clitellata; order Crassiclitellata; family Lumbricidae; genus Allolobophora; species Allolobophora icterica. Next base: position 2,304,283 of record OY744609.1, read on the forward strand.
GAGTGCTTTTGATTGTAGGAACATGACGAACCAATTCTTAAGAGCCTCAAAGATGTTCACGCCAAGCTTCTTTCCGGCGATAAACAGGTAATTCGTAATCATAATTTTTGCGTAACTTCTGTCCGGTTGATGAACATTGTTGGATTATTCTGTAATGTAACTTATATTTATTAATTTTACATATTAATTAGTAACTTCTAGCACACTGGTGTCTAATGTGCGAGTCAAATCATTAGATAATGGCACCTAATAAATGCGTAATAATAATGATAATGTTGCTAGTAATAATGATAATAATAATAATGATGACACTGCTCTATTTCCTCATATGTAAACATGTGTTAATTTTGTCTCCATTTCAGGGCTTCGTTCTTGAATTTTCTTTCGGTGAGAACGAATACTTCGAGAACACGATTCTGACGAAAGAATATGTCATGCGCTTTGTGCCGGACACCAAAGACCCGTTAGACTATGAGGGTCCTCAAATCATCAAGTGCACTGGGTAAGGAATGTTCAGCCGGCTTTGTGTTGGTACAAGTAATACTGATGCTGAATTTTGTGGAACCAGTGCACAGATGTAGGTAATGTAATGTAAGAAAACAGTTATATAGCTCCCGTAGAGCACACGTTCCAGAGGCTTGGCTTGCATGGCTGCATAACTGGTTAATCTAAACAATTGTGACTTTAGGCGAACAATCGTCATTTTATAGCTTAATAATTTTTTGAACTCGTGTGATCAAAATTCAACATCGGTTTGTTAATGTGTCTACTGAAGCTCTATGTGGGAGAGCTCATTATTTGAGGTGTTAGTAACCGTGATTTGGTTAAATTAACACTTAAACTTAACTCGTTTCTCTCGATTTAATTTTTTGAGTTCTTGGTATTTCGAGTTCATTTTTTCGAGGTGATGTATTTTGTTCTTTTGCTGGAATTTTGGTTGCCTACCACAGCCAACTGGTGACCTGAAACTTTGAAGGTTTTCCTAATAGACTAGGTAAAAAATAGTGTTTAAATTCATTTCGTTCGTGGTTTTGCAGGTCCAAGATCGATTGGAAAAAGGGAAAGAATGTAACCGTGAAGAATGTGAAGGCTAAGCAGAAGGGGAAAACAGGTCCGAAGAAAATGGTGACAAAGGTTGTCAAATGCGACTCATTCTTCAACTTCTTCAGCCCACCTGAGAGTTAGTAGTTTTCCTGGAATTACAGTAAATTAACAATTTTCACAAATTATTAGTCCCCGGGTGGCATAAAGCCAATGAACATGCCTTCGGGCAGAGAACTCCTCATCATCACCATCATCATCATCATCATCATAATCATCATCATCATATTAGTACGAATTCAAAGTTCTTAGTAATCATTGTTAGTAGTTTTCTGGAATTACAGTAACTTATAATTATCACAAGTTATTTGTACTTATTCAAAGTTCTTATTGATAATTGTTAGTTTTCTGGAATTACAGTAACTTATAGCTATCACAAATTATTGGTACTTGTTCGAAGTTAGTTTTGATAATGGTTAGTTGTTTTCTGGAATTACAGTAACTTATCACAAGGTATTGGTACTTATTAAAAGTTCTTATTACTCATAGGTAGTAGTTTTCTTGAATTTGTCACTAATTATCAGTACATATAATTACTTATTGTAATATTTCTTGTGTGCATTTTTCCAGTCGTATCATATTACTTTTTTGGAATTGTGTCCTAATCTTTATTAAAAATTATATCTTTTGTTGCAGGTCCAGAAGATGAGGAAGAGGAGGTGAGGGTTTTTGCTGACTTGAACCATTGCTGTTTATATCTCCTTCCCAAGAGCGGATCTTCAGGATATATATACCTGACTAAGTCTTGGTCGATACCTTGTGTATTATATAGAAATTACTATTACAATAACAGTGTTGCAGTATACTTTGGATACTTTATTTGCAACTCTGAATACTTTATTTGCAATTTGTAATTAGTAACTTCTGTGGCGACGATGTCTACTGCACAAGGCATTAAATGATGGCGCACCAAAACCAAGCCGTAATCAGGTCAATATTGAGAAGATTAGTCCGTATGGTGAATAAGCAATTTGAAAGCTGCAAGTTTTAAGTTGAGAACGAAATGACACTAGATCTAATGCAGCGTGTTGACTGACTAAAGTTGGTTCTAACGGAACAGTTTGTACTGAAACAAACCACACACCAAAATAAGATGGATTGGATATGACCTCCACTGCCCTTGTCTACATTTTTGGACATTCCCTAGTTGGACGCGTTTTCGACTTGTAAGTCTTATGTTTGGTGATTTGTTGCGATTGATAGGATGAGGAAACGCAGGCGATTCTGATTCAGGATTACGAAGTCGGTCAACTTCTCCAGCAAACAATTATTCCAAAGGCGGTTCTCTACTTCACGGGAGAAGCCCTCGAAAACGAAGACGAAGATGTAAGGCTCTTGACCCTTTTACGGAAACCTTGTATGCTTACTGTAGCCAGGCTTCTGGTTTATTTATTTATTTATTTATTACTGTTGTGTTGTTGTTATCATCATTCTTATTATTGTGCATTTATTAGGCACCACTATCTAATGACCAAGTATTAGTCGATGGTGCTGAGCAATTGCGAGTTAAGGACTTGCTCAGTGTCCCCACACAGTAATTAGTATTATTATTATTATTATTATTATTATTATTATTATTGTGCATTTATTAAGCACCACTATCTAATGACCAACCATCAATTGATTTCACTGAGCTTTACTTTCTAACAACGTTATGGGGGGTCCTCGATAGTGCAATGGTTAGCAAGCTGGACTGTCCATCGAGAGAGGTTGGGGGTTCAAATCCCCGCCAGGGCAGAAATTTGGTTGAGATTCCTGCTCCACCTGCACCCTTAGCCAACTCGGCTATAATGAGTACACTGACCATACACTGTTGGTGGGAAGATGAGACGGAGAGGGAGAGGACTGGCCACGTGCCCTCACATGCCGAGACTAAGAAAATGAAGTCGCTGACATTTCTTTTAATCTGTATAAACACGCTTGAGTTGTTCTTCACCAAAATGTGGTCCGCAATTGGTTCCAATAACGAAAGGTCTATTCTATTCTGTTCATACTCGGGGCTAGCTCAAGAAGTGCTCTCACTTAGATCATGTCAGTGGATGAGATCTCGGCTTGGCCACAAATTTTAGTTCTTATTGTGCAATTTACTTCCAATTAAAATAGCTGATATGCAAATTTACGTGATTGAAGATACTGATTTTCTTTTTGTTCTTTTTCAGTATGACTATGGCGAGGAGGTAAGACGCGTTTCTTCTAATGATGTTGGATAATTGAATTAATAAATAAATCAGTGAATGAATAATTGAATGACTGAGTAATTAATTGATGGTGTAATTGACTGAATGAATAGTTGAATGGATGAGTAGTTGAATTAATTGCTAATTGATTAATGAATAATTGAATGCATGAGTACTTGAATGACTGAACTAGTGAGTGAGTATGTACATGTAAATGAATGATTGAATAGATGAATGTATTATCTCGTAATTCAGTTTACCCAATCGTTCATTCTGTAACTGTGGTGACGTAATCACAGAGTCTCGTGTTGTGAATTCTTGTAGGAGGAAGGTGAAGATTATGACGAGGATGAAGATCCAGATTTCAAGCCCAAGGTAACTTAAAAAGTAAAGGTAGAATGAGGAGGAGCAAGGAATGGTGAGTAAGGAAGGAAAATAGGGAGAGGGAGGGAGAGAGAGGGAGATGTTGTATATCGGCTTAACGACACTTTTTCATATCGAAGATGATCAGTGTCGGAGGCAGAGTACAACCTCGTACTCCACGTTTATATTGCGACCGAGCCACCCGCAGTAAAGATCCGAGAAATTAATCTCTGAGAAACCGACCGACCGGGAATCGAACCCGGGCCGCCGGCGTGGCTAGCGGGCTACAAACCCACTCGGCCACTCAGGAGAGAGGGAGAGAGAGTGGGGGCAATAAATAGAAGCAGCAGAGGAGAGAGAGGGGAGGGGAATGAGGGAGGAAGGACATGCAGCAGAAGGACACGGATGGGTAAGAGTAGAGAGGGTGAGTGAATCAGAGAAAAGGCGAAAGAGGAAGACAGGAGAAAGGAGAAAGAAAGGTAAAGCGAAGAGTTTCGTATTAACTGTTAATTTAGCAAACTTTGCTTTAATGAGTATGCCAACCGTGCTCTGTTAGTGGGACGATGAGACGGCGAGGGAGAGGACTGTCCAACCGCCCTTTTATGCCGAGGCTAAGAAAATGAAGTCGCCAACACTTCATACCCCTGGCTGCCCCAGGGCTAGCTTAAGGAACTGCTGTTCTATTTCATAATATTAACCGTCACAGCTTTGTTTAGCTTTCACAGGAGGAACCTTTTTAATTCTCAAATTGTTAACTTTCTGATGTTATTCTGTGTATTATATTCTGCTGCTTTCAATTTTTTTACAGCCTGGCGCAGAGAAAGCGGGCGACTGCAAGCAACAGTAGGCGTTTGACTCTGACGTAATTTCACATGATGCTCTCCATCTTGACATTCTAGAATACTTTAAGCACTTGTACGGTTCAAGTTTATTACCACACCTCATGCACGAAGCCTTACCGTTAAACCCGTTTATACACGTTGGAACTTTCGATTTTACCCCCAATACTTGAATTAGGAGTTTTTACAGATTAAATTTACGTTCAGGGAACCAAGCGATCTGTGTTTGAATTTATAAGCACTGTTTTTGGTCATGTGAGTTTCTCATAGGAATTAAAGTGACAAGTTTTCTAGCCAGAGTGAAAAAATTGTACGTGAACTGGTTTGTTTGTTGTGTCTGTTAAATTAAAAACTTACAAACTGGTGGTATGTGATAAAAGGAATTTGTGCCAGGAATTAGCTACATGTATTTTTATTACATTTATAGTATACAGTATTTTTGAAAGTAACCTAATGTAGAAAGGTTTGTAAGAATCGAAGGCTTTAATGTAACAAGTTGCCAGTCGTTTCATGTATGAGAAGTTGCTGTATTTCTGATCGGTTTTGTCCTGGATGTTTAAACCATTAATTTTCTGAAGCATGCTGACGTCAGAAATGTAGGCTTTGTTTAAGAAACGTTCTTGTTCTGGAAGTCAAGAGTCGAGACCCTTTGCTTTTATCTGAGTAGCAGGCTGTGCTGGGAAGTACGTAGATGTTAGTTGCTGTCAAACGACACTTGTAGGAAGGATTAGCGTCGCGTTCCTCCTTTGTCCAGGCTTGGGACTGGCACTAGCAGAGGTATAGTAGTGCGGAGTGTGGGAGAACATGTACTAAATGTAAATATTCGGAATTTCTCGGTGCCACACAAAAGCCTCGTCAGGGAGACCAGCTAATATGATATTAAAAATCAATCAAATGTTTATTGAAAGATTCCAGTCGACACATTACATCGTGTTGCAAAGTCGACAGATTATACAGCGTTGCAAAGAAACAATTGCGCTATAATACGCTGTGCTGGAAGAATAGTTCTGCTTCAGAGAAGTAGGGTAGACCGTCGTAATGACGTCATGTGACAATTACATGTTTAAGTCATTACCGCTGACTGGAGACGCCCTCCTTTATCTAGACTCGAATTAAACGATAGTGGCGGAATTGTTGACAGTTTGCAAAGCAAATAAGTTAATTTGGCTGTTAAAACCTCAAGAAAAGCCTGTAAATACATGTATCATAGATTTGTGTGGTCGAAATCCACGTTCTATAACTTCTATTCCAATTATTTGTCACTCGGGGTGGAGGGTTTCGACAAACGCTAACAGCCCTCTGGACGTCAGCAGCCGGTAGATGTCGCCAATTAAAACTAGTGTGACACATCGGCGTGTTGGAGATATCCCGTGATAAATGCTTCGACCAACGCCATTTTGACAATCTCTTTACAGTTAATTTATTATTTTAGCCTTAGGCAATGTTGCCAGAGCTGGGGATTTTTCCCTAGATCTGGGGATTTCGGCCTTCGTCTGGGGATCTGGGGATTTTTTGGCCCAATCTGGGGAAATTTGACCATCTTGAAAATTTGCATTGAATATGTATGTATTTTGTGTGCAGTAAGCATTAGACGCTATGTTCACATTGTAATTAGATGTAAAAAATAATGCGCTGTATAATTTTCATTCCACCAAAGGCACTTCTTGTCTTAAACCATCTCAAGAGGTCATCAACTATATAGTCATTCTAGTGATTGTATTTCAATTTCCTGTTATAGTTGGAAATCTTAGTCCCAGGTTGGAAGCAGCTGAAATAGCTTTAAAAAAAAGTGTCACCGAAGCGCAGTGCTGCTTAGCCTATGTGATGCAGTTAGGCCTACAATATTGCCCATTTTGAGCGGCTTGAAGTAATAAACATTTGTCTATCATTCATTTGCACTTTGTGCAAACGCTGCCAGCAACCGCCTACCATCTTGTCTTGAAAATTTCATAAAGAATGTCTAGCCTACTTCTATTTTTCGCATAGTAGTAAAATAAATCTTCAGTTCCAGTTAATACAAGATGTAGTTCAGGCCCAGAAACATGAAGTTTATAAGCTGTGTAAAACACGCTGGCTGTCCGGTGAAGCAGTCATATGATCTTAACGAAGCAAAAGTTGTGGTCGACTTGGATGCCGACTCGCCGACAACTTTCATACATTGACAAGTGACAATTAAAAAAAAATAACAAGTCAGTATATTTAATTCCACTCATTTGAGGAATTTATATTGTTATTAATGTAACTGTAAGTAGGTATGTTACTGTTAAATAGTGTTATAATGTCTCATACTTAGTACTGGAGTGTTAATAAAATTGTGTTTATATAATCTGGGGAAATCTGGGGATTTTTTGGAACGAAATCTGGGGAAATCTGAAAAACCTCACTGGCAACACTGGCCTTAGGGAACCCTTCAAGACAGTTGAGGAAATAAGGCTAAATTTGTCAAATCAAAACGATACCACACTTGAAATTAGGACGATTCAGGCCTCAACTTAGGACTGCATACCTCCACTATTATGACGCTGGTACTACCATATGCGTAATTTTTGGGGGTACGTGGGGTGGTACCCGTACTCCCCACTGGCCGACTTTTGGACTAGGGGTAGGCCTACCGTATCTCCCACTTTTGAACAATGCCAATCAATATTGTATTATTGTGCCTTCCAAGAGATTGTAATCTCAGCCTTGCTTCGTGTATGTAAGAAATTGGTACTCTCCAGTTTTTAGGCCAAAGTTACGCCCCTGGGTAGGCCTAGGCCTACTGCAAAGTTAATTTGCCAAAAATATAATTTTGTGCAGAGGAAATGGGTAGATGCTGTCCTCAAACCATCGACGTATAAAAATAGGGTATGGCACTAGAAAATAAGACAGGAACGTAGCAAGCTATAAAATTATTGCGCTCTGCCAAGCGTAAATATAGCGGCCCCAAATATCAACTTAACCAATAAGTTTATGACTATTACGTAATTATGACTCTAATAGATAGCCTAGCCAAATTATGAGAATAGTCATAGTCTCATAGAAATTATGGCCATCAGTTTATAAACTATGTGAAGGTCGGAGGCAATTTTTGTCCGGACAGACATAGGAGCCGTCGAGTGACTCGAGTGATTTTGCATTAAATCATTTTAACGCAGACAACGTTGGCTGGTGACGAGATGTGCACTCAACGTGGTCTCGTAAAAGATTTAAAAAACAGTCGTGGGAAGAGGAGTAATTTATTATTCCCTAAGGAAAGCACACATGTCTCGATGGTGTGCTTCAAGTGTTTGTCAAGACCAGACACTATCGTCACTCGAACAACTATTGCTCTTACTGGATAGACACTACCTCTTACTGGATAGACACTACTCTTACTTGACACTATCTATTACTGGATAGACACTACTTCTTACTTGATAGACACTACCTCTTGCTGGATAGACACTACCTCTTACTGGATAGACACTACCTCTTGCTGGATAGACACTACCTCTTGCTGGATAGACACTACCTCTTAGTGGATAGACACTACCTCTTACTTGATAGACACTACCTCTTGCTGGATAGACACTACCTCTTGCTGGATAGACACTACCTCTTGCTGGATAGACAGTATACCGTCAAAATATCCCGATGAAAGGAAAAGGGTCGTTAAAATGCAGATAGTGGCAGTGCCATGGCTTGTAACTGAAGATTGCGATTTCCCTTGGAAGGACCCCCCACCGAGGAGCAGGCAATATCGTCACTCGAACGACCATCGACCTAACAGGGTGAAAATCCTGAATCCTGAATTCAGGATTAGAATTAAAATCCACCTCTTCCAGACATCCAGCTTTAATCCATCGAATCCTTCGCCTGACAAGCTATCTCTGGTTTCTGCGGCAACCGTACTTTGAATTTCCCTTGACCTTCTCTGGACAACCCCTCTGACAAGACGGAGCATACTCACGAATCGGCTGCTTCTTTAGGCATAGATTTAAAGAAGCGCTTTAGGAATTAAGAGTTTACGATTTAACAACAGAATAGAAACTATCGTCATAATATCCCGATGAATAGACAACGGTCGTCACAATTCTGATACAGAATTAACATTCTCCTAGTTTGTTAACCCTCGGGCTACCAAGGGGGGGTGGTTACCACCCCCCCTACGTTTTTCTGCAAAAATTTTTTTTAGCACATGGAATATAATTTTGACATTTTAGGTAGCTGTAGGGGGTCCATTTGCACACATTTTGAGGTAAAAGTCGTGATGATATCCCACGCCATAAAAAAAGTTATACCCGATATAGCCTAGGTACCACCTATGGAATCAGGAATTTCTCTCGTCAGCTGTTAGCTGTTGTCGACTATAAAGGTGTTCATTATTCTTCCTGGAAGAAAAACAACTATGCCATTCTTTAGAGGGAATGTACGGCTATATTTGCTTGCTTAGTTATTTGTCTTTTGAAAACCGGAAGTGATCATAATAAATAATAATACGCTTTATCAGTGTGAAAATCACTGATGCAACATCACAACGTAAACCGATATGGTTGGGTATGGTGAAGGGCTATAAACAGTCAAAGCAGAATGCTAACATAGTAAAGCAGTGCTGTGAAGTGTTCAAGAAGCCGGTTTGCAGGAAGCATTCGCACAAAACAATGGAAGTATCTTGCAATAACTGCAAGGACCACTGACGTATTTGACTGCTGGGAAAATTACATAATTTCTTGTTTCATGTTGATATAGCTGCACGCCTTTAGGTTCTGCCTGTAACTAAAACAGACTTTGGAATAGTTTGTATTGTTGAAAATTAAGTCTCATTATATTTAGAATATTCTTGGATACATAGTTCATATTCAAAACCCACATCATTTATATTTTTTTAATCCAAATAGTACAAATTGTGTGGGATAATATCAGATATCGTTAAATGGACCGGTCGCTTTGTTAAAAACTATATAATTTCGAGATGCATTCATATATTTTACAACTAAATATACCATTCTTTTCAGAAATGAATGCTGAATCAAATGCTGTATTACATGATATGATATTTGAAACCAAACACGAAATTCCGGGGGGGTGGTAACCACCCCCCCTTGGTAGCCGATGTCACAAAAAAACCTTGGTAGCCTGAGGGTTAAGACGCATCGGACTTTAAATCTCTTAGACAGCCATGTGCGCAGCGCATTCGATAGGTTCTTAGAAATGTGCTGTATAACAGTCGAGATTAATACATACGTAACATACGTACATGCATGCATGCATGCATGCATGCATACATACATACATACATACATACATACATACATACATACATACATACATACATACATACATACATACATACATACATACATACATACATACATGCATACATACATAAGTATATACATATGTACATACATGAGTATATACATGTCATACATACTTACATACATACATACACACATGTATAGTTGTATACATATTTATGCATGTATGTACATAAGTATATGCATACAATACTTATGTATACATAAGTACATACATGCATAAATACATACACATAAAAATACACTAACCCCCTCATCTGATAAAACCTAACGTCGCCAGTGTACTCCACCGACTGACCAGCTGTTGTCGCTCTTGGCCATCAGTGTGCTATGGGTCAGTGCGGTCAGTGCTCTACACAGACAAACGGTTCGCCAGGAATTGTCGACGTAATTGCTCTGTCGACTTTCGTCTGACATTCGCTTTGTCTGTCTGTCAATCAGAGCGAGCACCTGTTGTCTGTTGCCGCTGTCTGTTGTTTCTGCGGTTGCTATTGTTGTCATTGTTGTTTGTGGTGGTTCTGCTGGTCTTGTTTCTCGTTTCGTTGCTTGTCACGGGAATCTGACAACAAGATGGTCTTGAGTCCCGAACGTGGCGAACACATCTTTGCCGAAATGGCCAAATTGCGGTAATGATTCTGATATTCTTTCAAGTATTTTATTTTATGTATTTTGCACTATTTATTTGGAGGTAATTTAATAAATGTATGAATTTTTAATTTATAAATATATTCATTTAGGCCTATGTTTATTTATCTAACATATTTTCATAATTTTATTTCAGATTGCAACATTTCCATTACGTTGCTCTAAATCTACATCACATTACGTCGAAATAGTGTTTCTATTTTTAGAAGGAGACCTTACGCATTGTGCCTGGTAGTATTCCTGTTAGCAATCAAACAACTTACCTGTGTGCCATCAGGTGAGTTTGGCTCACCCTGAGTGATCTTACCTTAACGAACTAATGGACACACGACTGGCGACCGACTTACTGACTGACTGACTTACTGACTGACTGACTGACTGACTGACTGACTGACTGACTGACTGACTGACTGACTGACTGACTGACTGCCTTACTGACTTATTGACTTACTAACTGGCTCACCGACTTACTGACTGACCGACTAACTGACTGACTGATCGACCCACTGATTGACTGACTGAATGAATGAATGAATGAACAACTAAACAAAAGAAATAAAGGACATCTGGATATAATCGTGTACACAGGGGATGTCTGCCTGGCTGCTGAGGATGGACAGCGGATGCGACATCCAGAGAGATGCGACTTATACATCGAATGCAATCGCGGTCAGTCCATCGTTCATCACTGCGGTCCAGAGCTTCACTTTGACCGGAAGAAAGGCGTCTGCGACCACGAAGATGACACAGCATGTCAAGCAGGTGTGGCGAAACGGGTAGGGTACAAAGGGGTGATTTCTAGGCACTGAGCAATTTTATAGCGCATATTTTAAGGACCTTGATATCCAAAGCGATCGGCAGGAAAAAGGTGAGCAACATCCTCTCACTCTGGTTCAAACTGTTTCCCACTGAATATACATTTCCACCTGTATCTCATATTAACCCATAGTTACTACAGGGTTTTAGTTGTTCGGGGTGAGGTTGGGTTCAAACCCCCTACTCCCCTAGCACCGCTTCTAACCCCCTTAACTAAGTATTTGAAAAGATGTTGGAGGGTCAGGAAACTAAAACATCTCATGAGTTGTTTCCTGTTCAACATTTTAACAACATTTGATTTTGAACTGCATTCGTGTTATTTCGTAATCTGTTAAATTTTCAAAACCCAGCTCCTTTTGACGACTAACACACTGACTCCTGTAGCCTACCTCTATCTACCATTGAAGACATATTTCCGCTTATGGATTGCTCCTGCCCACAATCTCCCCTCCCCAATGGTCCACTCTGTTTACCACCGTAGTTATTAATGAATGAATAAATTGAACAAGACAGTAAACATTTTGTAATTTCATGACAGTCATTTACAAACCGCACATCGCCAATAAAGGAGTTCTGATGGGATCTGGATCGAAAGGTCAAGGTCAAGGTCCGATGGTCTACGAGGAAACCGTCTACGGATTCAGTTCATCCGAGGAACACCCTCGAAAAGACATTTCAGGTTATTTTACCCTACCTTAACTTACCTCACCTTACTCTTCTCATATTAGCAGTAGGCTGTTTCAGTTTAACGACACTGTTTGATATCAAAGATCATTAGCGTCTCCCTCCTCCTTTATCCAGGCTTTGGACTGACATTGCCCGAGTACGAGCAGTGGCGGAGTTACTCTTCTCATAGCTTACCCTACCTTTCCTTTATACTCTGCTCATACCTTACTTTATCTTTAATCTTTTCTTCGCTGAATCGAGGTTCGAATAGCGCTCTATAAATGTCGACTGATGTATTACAAAGTATCATATTACTTTGGTTGCGTAACAGAGAAGGAGATGTTGGCTTATTGGTCGGTTGTCATGGAGACCGCGAGGCAATCAACGATCGATCAGCTGAGCGAGGAAAGAAAATGGAGCCATAAACTGAAAGGTACATAAAGATGATGATGATGACAATGATGGCGACGACTATAGTGATGATGACAACGTAGACGATGATGATAGCGAACACGATGATGACAATAAGGACCATGATGATAATGACTCTGATGATAACGATGATGATGAAGCTGATGATAATGATGATTATAATGATGATGATAATGATTTTAATAATTATTGTTATTATTATTATTACTATTATTAATATGTAAAAGTCATCATAGTCATTTTCATCTGATAAATCGTTCGTCATCATCATGATCATCATAATAATGATGATTATAATGTTCATCATCATCATCATCATGATAATAATCGTCATCATCAACATTAATCATCATTATCATCATCACGATCAGCACTGTCACTGTCAACAACTCACACCGTCATCATCAGATGTCTTCAACGTAGTCGTTGTCTTCGTTTTAGTCAGTGGTCATCATTAGTCGTTATTTTCTGTTCTTCGAAAGATGTCGTTGATTCGCCTGCCTTTCGCGGTGTCTCCAACTTCCTTAAGACTCGTCCATACGCTAAGACTCTTTCAAGGAGTGCCATCGCCATGCAGAGAGCCATTCACTTGACCAGGAACAGGTAACACACGGATACATAATAGGTAGATTTGTCTATCTAGGTACCTGTCTGTTTACCTATCAGTCTGTCCAGGGGCGTCTACACCATAGAAACCTTGGAGCAAATGCTCCATCCAAGAAATAGGGGGGGGAAAGATTTGTCCATGTGTTTGCCACCATTTTAGCGGGGGAAGGACCGGGGAGGGGGGAAGAAGAGGGGAAAAGGGACGTTGCTCCAATGACTTAGGGGGGGATAGACGCCCCTGAGTCTGTCTCTCGTCTGCCTGTTCATCCACCCACACGTCAAATCCGTACATCCGCCCATCCATCCATCCATCCATCCATCCATCCATCCATCCATCCATCCATCCATCCATCCATCCATCCATCCATCCATCCATCCATCCATCCATCCATCCATCCATCCATCCATCCATCCATCCATCCATCCATCCATCCATCCATCCATCCATCCATCCATCCATCCATCCATCCATCCATCCATCCATCCATACATACATACATCCACCCACCCATCCATCCATCCATCCATCCATCTATACATCCATCCATCCATCCATCCATCCGTCCATCCATTCATCCATCCATCCATCCATCCTGTTTACTTTTTAATTTTGTTAATCTATCTATTGATTAAAGTTCATCTGTTAATTAATTTATTACCATTTTTACTTACTTATTCGTTTATTTGGTTGTTTATTTGAGATTTTTTTTTATTTTTAATTAATTAATTAATTAATAATTCGTTTATTTACTCTAAGATTCGGTCTGTCCGGGCCGCAACTCCTTGGCATTCTACATAAGCTGGAAACACCGCGCCTAACTCCTCTTCTGAAGCCGTTGATTGGTCAGTTCCGGCCGGACACTGCACTGCCCAGTGTGCCGGACATCGACTACTGTCCCTACCCAGAGACGATCGACTGTCCAGCTGATTATCGATCCAAGAGATCGATCGATGGATCATGTAACAACCTCGTCAGATCGATCATCGGAAGATCTATGACTCCGTTCAGGAGACTTGTTCCGGCCAAATACCACGACGGTTTGATCTGTTTGATTATACCTCTTTCGTTGTACCTATTTCGTTGTACTTCATTGGTTAGAGTAAACGGTTAGACCTCTTTGGTTGTTCCTTTTTGGTTACACCTCTTTGGTTAGACCTCTGCGTAATGGCCATTTACTGATGTATCTAAATTTCTCTCTGATTCTTGCAAATCCATCATCATCATCATCGTCATAATCGTCGTCGTCGTCGTCGTCATCATCATCATCATCATCATCATCATCATCATCATCATCATCATCATCATCATCATCATCATCATCATCATCATCATCATCATCATCATCATCATCATCATCATCATCATCATCATCATCATCATCATCATCATCATCATCATCATCACCATCATCACCACCACCACCACCACCATCATCAGTACCATCATCAGTACCATCACCACCACCACTGTCGTCATCCTCCTCCTCACAATGATCATCGTCATCATCATAATCGTCGTCCTGAACATCATCATCATGGACATTATGGTCATCATCACGATGCCTATAACAGTCATTGTCGTAGCCATTATCGTCATCAACGTCGTCGTTATCATCTTTTTCATCACCACCTTTGTCTTAATCGCAGTCAATTTCATGGATGATAAGCAGTGGTTCCACTTGGCTGACCAGGGCTTGGCGAGCCTCGTCGGTCCGTGACGGGAGTGGCTCTGCCTGGAGCGAGGGACGTCAGCCTGACCATGTTCCCGGACTCCGATCGACCGGGTCAACGGACAACAATGGCCTTTGTCTTCTTTGGTCAGTTCACTGACCACGACCTGACGAGAACGGCGCTAACCATGGTCACCGAAGAGACTGACCACAATGGAGGCAAGTAAAGGGACAGTGCGGTTGATCACAGGAAAAAAATGCTCTCCATGAATGCATGCTCAATGTAGATTCCATTTCACATCAAGAAATAAAATAACGTACCATTAGACATTACGCTATGTTGGCCCCTCTGCTTGGAACTGTCTCCCCTTGTTTCTCCGCCAAGAGCTTCCTGCCCTCTCCCCTCTCCAGTTCCGTAGACGCCTGAAAACTTTCCTTTTTGCCGGTGCCGGCTTTGATGCGGGTTGAAAGCGCCGCTGATTTGAGTGGCGCTATATAAGTTTTCGGTTACAATTACAATTACAATTACAATAGCATCTTCGCATAATTACAGCCGTAATTAAAGCATAACACGACATGACATAACTTAGCATGACATGATAATGATATCACATGACATCACACAACATCACATAACATAACATAACATAAACATAGCATAACATAGCAATAACATAGCAGCATACGTTTCCTTTAAGTTTATTCTACTCCAAGCCATAATATTACATTATATTGAAACTTACAAGCAAGTTCTTCCCTTACTTCAATGCTCGTGTGTTTAAGTTTTTCTGTTGCCTTAGTAGTTCGGATGTTTTCGTAATAGTTCGTTTGTTTCCGTAATAGTTCGGATGTGTCCATTACAGTTTGTGCGTTTCCGTAATAGTTCGGATGTTTCCGTAATAGTTCGGATGTTTCCGTAATAGTTCGGATGTTCCGTAACAGCTTGTGTGTTTCGGATGTTTCCGTAATAGTTTGTGTTTCCGTAATGGTTCGGTTATTTCCGTTGTGCATGCATGTCCTATAGGAGTGGAGAGGGTGAGTCAGGTGAAGTGTGGGGTCGATGGATGTCTGACTGGTCCGGGACTCGAGGCCTGTCTTCCAATTCCAGTTCCGGTAGATGATCCGGATTTCTCTCACTTCAACCGATGTCTTAAGTTCGTCCGTGACATGGAAGTTCCAGCCCTCGACTGTAACATCGGTCAGATTTCGTCCATTGATTTCTTATCTATCGTTATACAAGACATCTCTATTAACTTTTTTGCTATACTGCAATGTTATCTCACAATAAGATATTGTGCTTTATGATATCTCTGATTAGATTAGATATAAGAGCAGTAGGTGTTATCTGATGGAAGCTAATCAATTGTTTTCCTATCTTTTTCACTGTGTTCTTATCTAATATGGATATATTCAAAACTAATCTATTATATATTCAAAACTAATCTAATGTCTCCTATTCTAACCTAGTATCTTCCTATCTAATCTATCTTATCTAATCTGTCGACATTTAGTGCATCTCTGGGCTTGTTTGTCTATTGTAGTTCTATCATATCCTATCTACCGTTCCATAGTTTATTGGGAACTATCTTAGCTATAGCGATGTTGTTATCTAATACTGTTCATCGGTAGGCCTACATCAGAAGCACCTAGGTTTGGCCAGTCTAGAGCACATTTCCCCAAGCATAAAGATGCATCTGTACTATAGACTTTTATATAGCGCCCTGCGAGTACTATCAAAGGAGTTCGTTGCTTCTTGGAAAGCCATCTGATCAAGTACTGTGTCTGTGCTCTGCTCAGTCGCTTGTGTCATTTCGTTCTCAAGACTCAGTTTAAAACATACCTTTTTCAAATTGGTTATCCACCATTGATTGGCGCTGTCTCTCTCTCCACCTCTGTCTTACGGACTGATCATCTGGATATTGACCAGATACGTCTTGGTTTTGGTGTGCCATCGGTTGATGCCTTGTGCATTAGACACCGGGGGGTATAGAAGTGACTGATTACTAGTAGTAGCAGTAGTAGTAGTAGTAGTAGTAGTAGTAGTAGTAGTAGTAGTAGTAGTAGTAGTAGTAGTAGTAGTAGTAGTAGTAGTAGTAGTAGTAGTAGTAGTAGTAGTAGTAGTAGTAGTAGTAGTAGTAGTAGTACTAGTAGTGGTGGTGGTGGTGATGATGATGATGATGATGATGATGATGATGATGATGATTATGATGACGATGACGATGATGACGACGACGACGATGATGATGATGATGATGACGATGATGAGGACGATGACGACGATGACGCTGATGACGACGATGACGATGATGATGATGATGACGATGACGATGACGATGATGATGATGATGACGACGACGATGATGATGATGATGATGATGATGATGATGACGACGATGACGATGACGATGACGATGACGATGACGATGACGATGACGATGACGATGACGATGATGATATACTGCCTTTGATGCCACAAGATGTTGCCAACCTGCTGGAATGCCTCTATGACTTCTTTGAAGCGCGGAAACCTTCGTGGAAACTCAGATAACGTTGGACCGATATAATTGCCTCTGACGCCCGTAAGATGTCGTTAAGCGTAGCATATTAGTGCATGAAATACAGGCTTAAATTAGACACCTTAACAACGCTTCTACTCTACGGTATATAAGTAATTCACCTCGTTAAAACACCGACTGTGTCTGAATCTATGGTGACGTGAGATTTCTTAAACATTTGGAACCATCCATTTATGGCATAATCTTCAGTTTGAAAAGATTTAAGTCTAAGTAACGTACTGATTTTCTGGTTATTGATTGACCTGAATACGACTTGGTTTTGGTGTTCCTTCGGTTGATGCCGTGTGCATTATAGACACCGTTACAATAGAAGTTACTAATTACAACTACACTATGAAGCATGTTGATGATGTTTTCAGACCGCTATTCATTTTTTGGTATGCTCGTAATCCAGTCGCGTGCTTACTTACTTGAAGGTCCGAGGGAACAATTGAATCAAGTGACCCACTGGTTGGACGGATCTCAAGTCTATGGAAGCACAAAGGAGGAGGAAGATCTTCTTAGAGACCTCAGCGACCCAAGTGAGAACCTAATCGTCTGGTTAACTTGATGTAAAAGACTCAGTGCTATTGTTAATGCAATTGTTAATGCTGATGTTAATGCAAGTTTAAATGCTAGTGTAAGTGCTAGTGTTAATGCTAGTGTTAATGTAAGTGTGAATTCTAGTGTTAATGCTAGTGATAATGCTAATGCTAATGGTAGTGTTAGTGCTAGTGTTAATGCAAGTTTTAATGATCGTGTTAGTGATAGTGTTAATGTTAGTGTTAATGATAGTGTGAATTCTAGTGTTAATGCTGGTGGTAATGTTAGTTTTAATGCGATTTAATATTTATTAGGGCAATGCGGTGTGTTCGGTAGTGCGTTTGGTGTGTCATCCAACGATCGCGGGATCGAACCTGCTGGATGGAATTCGTGTAACGACCCTGAGAAAATTGTTAGCGCATATTTGTGTTTGTCACCAAGCAGGTAACCAATCACCCGTGGCCCGGTATACTGGGCTACGAACCACAGTTGAGTAGCACTGATAGAGAGGCCATTGTGCTGGGCTTAGAATCCAGAGTTAAAGGAATATCTGCGAATCCCATCTTTAAACGTTAAGCATTTTTGCTGTTCAGCCCTAATTATGATGCTCATTTTCAGGTAGAGGCCGATTGGGCGTCTTGCCCCACCCACACGGCAGAGCCTACAAGGCGATGCTGCCGAAGGAGGTCGTCTCAGACTCAATGCCAAGCGACTGCAAGAACCTCAACGAAACCATCGTCTGCCTACAGGCAGGTGCGTCACGCTACAGTGTCAGCCGAAGGTCATGCTTTGAAGGTCGAGGTCATGCTTTGAATGTCGAGGTCATGCTTTGAAAGTCGAGGTCATGCCTTCAAGGCCCAGGTCATGATTTGAAGGTCATGCCTTGAATATATAGGTCGTGATTTGAGGGTATAGGTCATGCTTTGAAGGTCGAGATCATACTTTGAAAGTCAAGGTCATACTTTGGAGGTCGAAGTCATGCTTTGACGGTCGAGGTCATGTTCTGAAAGTCTAGGTCATGCTTTGAAGGTCTAGGTCATGATTTTAAGGTTGAGGTCATGTTCTGAAGGTGGAAGTAATGCTTTGAAGGTCGAGGTCATGATTTACATGACGATATCATGTTCTGAAGGTCGAGGTCATGTTTCTAAGATCAAGGTCATGCTCCTGAAATTGCTACACCTGTTGAACAGGTGATCCTCGCGTGAACGAGAACGCTGGACTGGCCATGTTCCACGTGGTGATGGTACGCCAACACAACTCCATAGAAGAGACCTTGCACCAGTTGAACCAGGACTGGACAGGACCTCATCTCTACGCTGAGTCGAGGCGGATCGTTGTGGCCATCCTTCAGCACATCACCTTCAACGAATGGCTTCCGGTCCTTCTAGGCCAGGACTTCATCAGGAAGTTCGAGCTGGATCTGGTCGCCGAAGGATACTACATAGGCAAGCTGCAACAATGGCTCTATAGTCTATTTATTTATAATTTCTTTATTTATTTGTTCAGGTAATTTTCCTTATTTTATTCTTTATTTTAATTTTTAATTTTAATTTCCGCGTAATTATTTTAATAATTTATTTCTTTGTTTATTCATTTGCTTGTTGAATATCTTTTCATTGCATTACATTCCATGATATTCAATAGCCGTACATTCTAATCCATTCCAATACCTTCGTAAGATTCCATTCCATTCGGTAACGTTATATTACATAACACTACATTTCGATCTATTGCCACACTTCGTTGCGTTACATTCAATAACATTACATTCCATAACATCACAAATCACACCATGTCATTCCACTCCATTAGGTAACGTAACATTTAGATTACGTCCAATTCCATTACATTCCATGACATTGCATTGTCGTAGGTTACAATACGAGCATAGACGGACGAATTCCGAACGCCTTTGCAGCGGCTGCTTTTCGTCTCGGCCACACGTTGCTTCAGGGAAAACTGCACCGGACAGGGGAACACAGGCCAACGGATGACCGACTGCACCTATCAGAGGTCGGACAACGGAACATTTATATAGCGCATTGCTTTAAGAATCTCTAAAATGCGAGAAAATGTATGAATGGAAGAAGAGAGGAATTTGTAATTGCAATTACTAACTTCTATAGCGCAGGTGTCTAATGCACGTAGCGTCATCCGATGGCACACCAAAAACCGAGTGGTAATCAGGTAAGGGATGGGTAGATGGTGAGCGAATGGATGGACGGAGGAAGGAAGGGATTGAGGGATGGATTGATGGATGGAGTAATAGATAGAGAAAGACACACACAGACAGACAGACGAACAGACGGACAGACCAACCAGGAAACAGTCGCACAAACTGACGGACGGACGTACGCACAGACAGACAAGCAGACAGACAGACAGACAGACCGACAAGTAGACAGACAGACAGACAGACAGACAGACAGACAGACAGACAAGCAGACAAGCAGACAGACAGACAGACAAGCAGACAGACAGACAGACAGACAAGCAGACAGACAGACAGACAGACATACAAGTAGACAGACAGACAGACAGACAGACAAGCAGACAGACAGACAAGTAGACAGACAGATAGACAGACAGTTAGACAGACAGTCAAACATACAGACAGACCAATAATCAGTCAGACAGACAGACACACAGACACACAGAAAGACAGTCAGACAGACAGACACACAGACAGACAGACAGACAGATGACTCATTGCTTTGTAATTGTATATATTAATTAACAAGACCTTCAATAAGCCGGTGCACATCTACGACACGTCCTCTGGTGGACTGGACGCCCTCATCCGGGGTCTAACCCTCGAACCTTCGCAGACCTTCGACACGTTCTTCACGAAGCAGATCACCCGTAGCCTCTTCACCGATAAACCGCCCCACGGACCCGGTCATGACCTTCTCTCGCTCAACATACAACGGGGCCGCGATCATGGGTTAGGCAGTAAGTAATAAATACATCTGCTCTTCTCTCAGTTCTATTCAGTTTTGTTCTTTTGAGGTGCTCGATAGTGTAGTGGTTAGCGTGCTAGACTGTAAATCGTGAGATTGGGTTCAAATCCCCGCCAGGGCAGAAATTGGATTCGAGAATTAAGCTCCACCTGCTCCCCTATCGCCAACTCAGCTACAAAGAGTACACTGACCGCACACTATCGGAGAGAAGATGAGACGGTGAGGGAGAGGAGTGGCCACCGGTCTCATATGCCGAGGCTAAGAAAGTGAAGTCGCTGTCTCAGCACTTGCTTAAGGGACTGCTCTTCTTTGTTCTTTTTTGTCCGTTTAATATCTAAATATTGATTCTATTCTAATATATTCCAGTCAGTTCTATTCCAGTCATTTTAATTCTATTTAATTCTATTCTATAAAATTCGTGTCTATTCTGTTTTGCTATCTTATTAGGCCTATCTGTTCCTTTCATTTCTAAAGTTAATCCAACTTACTCGATTTAATATTTATTATTTGAAATGATTACATTTTATTCAAATCTATTCTAGCAGAAGCTTCTTTAATTTATCAATACTAAGCTATTGTATTGTATTGTGTGCTGGTCTATTCCCCTTTTGTCTACACGGCCTTGTTCTGTCAGGCACTTATGCACAACCCTCGTGAATAACCTGATGCCCTGCGCCTGGCCTTCGAGTGGCGCTAAAGAAGTTTTCGATTACGATGTATAATACTCTATTCTGCTGTTTTATATTACTTTACGTTCTCCACCATTGTATCCAGATATTTATCTAGCGTTTCTTTGTGTTTTCCAATTGATTCCTTACTTAATATTGATTACATTTACAGATGACTAAGTTTGTTTTGTATTTTTGTAAACGTAAGCGTACAACGATTACAGAAAGTTCTGTAATCTAAAGCGAGCGAAGTCTTTCGACGACTTAGCGGATGAGGTCATCCGATCGGAAGTCAGACTTAGACTTAGTAAACTCTACAGGTCAGTCGGATTAGGATAAGCAAAAATATTTATATCAAATCTATTCCATTCTAACACTGTCCACTCTAATACAATCTATTCTAATCTAAACTACTGTACTAGACTGTGCTTTAATCTGTCTATAATTTTAATTTTAATAATTAGTAACTTCTATTGCGCCGGTGTCTAATGCAGAGGGCATCAGCCGATGGCACACCAAAACCAAGCCGTAATCAGATTACCCAGAAGGTCAGTCAGATATGTAACGCAGTGTTAGTTTTAGTTTTCAGTGTCTGCGCTTATCTTGTGGCTGGCAGAACCGTTGACGTTGACATAAACTTACAGCTTAATAGTGCTAGCTGATGACAGTCTAAATTGTGAGGAACCGGGATTTTTTATATAGCGTATTGAAGAGCCGATTTAAAGGTGTCTAAGCAGGACCTAATATTTGTAGTAACTGTTTAACTGTGCTATGCCACAACAAGGATGATTAGCGTCGCCCTCCTCGTTTACCTAGGCTTAGGACTAGCATTGCATGACACTAGTGGTACGGACGTGGTGTCCAAGTAGTAGCAGTAGTAATAATTGATGTAGTGGTTGTGGTGGTATTATTATTATTATTATTTTTTTTGGTGTCTAAAGTAAGTAAGTAAGTAATCTTTTATTAGTATAAGACAAACGCTCATACTTTACAACAATACATACAAAAGGATCACAATATCAGTAACACTGTAAGACAGTTTAAACACAAGCAATTCTATATAATGTCTTATTTACATACATATACATTATACAGTATTATAAACAATAAACGATAGTGTCTTATTTACATACATAGGCCTATCTATAACTAAAGTTATGATCTAAGCCTTACATTCTAAGGAACATAAGCATTACTATGGTCTACAAAAAGAGCCAGTTTAGATATCAGAACAGGTACTAGAACCAGCATTAACCCAGTTTTTATACTTGTACAGTGAGCGAATGATGAAGGATTTCTTATGTAGCAATGTATTAAAGTGCGGTAATTCAAAAGCATGTCCCCTTTTTCTTAAGTTGAATTTATGAAGGTGCTCTGCAGGCAGTAATTGGTGAAGACAGTGTTGGGGTGACTGGATGCTTTTGAAGAACTTCAATTCAATTTTTTCACAAATCTTCTCTAAAGTTAAACCATCACCACTAAAGAGGTTACTGCGCCCAGCCCTGCGCAAAAAAGATTCAATTTTTCCACCCAGTTCAGCCGACAGGAATCCCCCCAAGATGGTATGGCATACGTTAGTCGGGAGACTACAAGGGCTTGAAAAATGTTCTTTAGTTTGCTGGGAGGCATTCCTTGAGATCGGAGGACTTTTAGGGGGTATAGGCGTCTGGAACGAATCACTCGACAAGATCATGCTGCTCGAAGGTTCCTCTATTATTATTATTATTATTATTATTATTATTATTATTATTATTATTATTATTATTATTATTATTATTATTATTATTATTATTATTATTATTATTATTATTATTATTATTATTATTATTATTATTATTATTATTATTATTATTATTATTATTATTATTATTATTATTATTATTATTATTATTATTATTATTATTATTAGTAGTAGTAGTAGTAGTAGTAGTAGTAGTAGTAGTAGTAGTAGTAGTAGTAGTAGTAGTAGTAGTAGTTGTAGTTGTAGTTGTAGTAGTAGCAGCAGTTGTAGTAGTGTAGTAGTTTCAAGTGTTTGATGACATCTTATGGTTGACGTGGACCTCATCTTACCCTGTGAAGATATTCCCTTATTCTTTGCCTGAAAGCATTATGCACGAAAGTAAACAAACGAAGTAGTAGTTATCCATTGTTTAACGACATCTTATAGCTACAAAGGCCGTGGACGTCTTTAAAGTTCATTAATATAGTTGAGTTCATTTTCTTTTATCTTTCATCCATCAGTTTCGTCTACTTTTTTCCCTAGTTGTTTTCGTGTCTAACAGGTTATTGAGATGGTGATGTTAGGCAGATGGTTGGTGTTGAGCTTTCGATTATACATAGATTAATATTTAATATGATGTTTATATAGTTGATTTTGCCATGTGGCTCTTTTCCTCTTTCTCTTTGGCCCAAAGGCTCTTTTGTTGACCATATGATTCTTTCGGCGGCCACAAAATGCTCGTTTGTTCTTTTTTAAATATTGAGTTTGTAGACTCAAAAGCCCATTACTCACTTTTGGTGGCCTTTAGACTCTTTTTAAAGTGGTTTTTTTATTCGAGCGAACGAAAATTGTAGGCATATACTCTTATAGGTAATTTTCAACCGTTTCAAAGGTGTCTAAATGGAGCGTTGTATTGTTATTGTAATTACAACAATTTCTATAGCATCGTCGATAGCAAGCTACTTCGAAGAGGCTTTACACTGTCAAATGTCGGCGCAAATGCTAATAGTTATTACACAACAGCTACATTTTAAACTGGTTTTTACACATGAAGGCTTTTGACTTCTTGAATAGTTGCACGAAGAATGTTCCAGA
>OY744609.1:2333417-2378417 GCA_963556255.1 Allolobophora icterica
TAAGGTATCGTAATTTCTATATTTCCACAGCACCCACGAAATCGAAGTCGCTGGAGCCATCGTAGTGTCTAATCACAGGCGCTCAGTCAAAAAAGAATTGTCAACAAGCCTAGGGTAGGTTCGGTTCTAGATCAAGATCCAAGGGTCAGGCAAATAAACAGTCAAACGGGAGGATGGTGTTTAGAATTGAGGCGGCGGGAAGGTAAGAGGAAGATGGGGAGTCAGATAAGGCACACTTTGTTGATTCATGTTTGGCCAGTGTGTAATCTAGACGTCTTTGGGGGGGGTAAATTTTCCCCCCCCAGGATTGATGTTTCCCCCCCCAGAGGCCAGCAATATTGTAATGTAGACACGTGTTGGGGTGGAAAATCCCCCCCAGGAAACTTGTTTCCCCCCCCACAAGAGGGGGACTAGATTACAGCCTGATGTTTGGCGCACTATTCAAGCAAGTTCCCACTGAAAGAACGCAGTGAGGTGCAGGTCACTTGGATGCTGATTATATATCAATTAACCGTTTTTAAACGTCATACGAACCAGAATGTTCCTGTCTAGTGTCTAATAACTGTTTTTATACGTCATCCGGGCCAGAAAATTCCTATTATCCTTAATGGTAAGGGCAAACGGATGCAGTCTTGGTCTCAAATTGCGCCGCTTGTCAGAGGGACGCTAAGCATGCTGCTTGTTAGATATAATAGCCCTAAACAGATGTATACATTCGTCTGCTGCGCCAGCCGTACTGCCAACCGATAGGGCAGAGGCCGATTAAGACATGTTCAACATCTTCGGCCGAACAGGGGCCTCCACACATAAGTGGCCTACACATGCAAAAGAAAACATTTCAATATTTTATAATATTATTATTGTTATTTGTTAAGTGTAATAGTAAAAATGAGCAAAAACTCAGAACAAATTATTCAACACTACTCATTTCAATATACACAAGACTGGATAATCAGTATAAGACCTACTGGTATTGTAAAAAAAAGGCACGAAATAATAATAGGCCTAGACGAATGTTGATTCGTTGAATGTAACACGTTTTATATGTCTTTTCCTTGTGATTCTGCAGTGTGTGGGGCTGGGGCCCACAGTTGTACTTAACAGGGCCACCACATTTGTTAATCCGCCTTGCGAAAGGGCATCAGCTGGGAGAAACCCGGCCCGCACCACCAGACCAAGGAACCGCTCTAGTCGATCATATTTCAACCGTAATCAGCCAGAAGTTTCTGGCTGTAAGCCACAAAGTGTCTTGCGTTAGCCGATTGTGGAACCTTGCTGTAGTAATGTCTGTGGTTAGCAGACAATGTAGGCCTAATTAATTCAGACGAGCCAGTTACAAGAGATCAAACGAGATTCTTCTAACTTTCTTTCATCATAAGGGTAACAGAATTCTTTTGAAAATCTTTTCACAATACAGATCAAGGAAGTCTATCTGACATATTTTTCATCTTATGTATACATAGAAAAGAAATCTCTCGAGCAGATTTCTAATCTAGTAGTTCGTACAACATTCTTTACGTTTAAAATTAAATCTTGAAAGAATTAAAACCGCATCTGTCTCCAATTGGCCAATGTCTGAAACGAGACTCTCCTACTTGGAACGTTTCCTGGTTTCCTTCCCAGCTCCGAGTTTCTTCGGTCTCCCTACTGCAGACAAATTTCCTATTTCTGAATAGGTGCGAACATAAACGATTCCCTGATCGGCAGTTATGCAATCATCCTGACCCTGCTTCTTGTTCTGGCATAGCGGATCATCCCCGTGTTTCGCGATTAGCCCTTCTTCCAGGTCACAAACGCTGCTCTCTTTCAGAAGCCGAGTGTAGTTGACACGGCTTAGTAGAAGTCCGTAGGAATCATTGACGCCCTTGTCGGCGCGATGACCTCCTCTATCGCGCTTTCGCACTGCATCCAGTGCACCTTGTCCGGACTCGCTGGCCACGCCTATGTAGAAGCGCTGACCATTACGCTTAGCCCTTGCGATCACTTTATTAAGCGCGTCCTTCGTGGTCAAGAAATATACTTTCTTGCGGTTCGACATCGCGTTCTGTGTCTGGCGTTCTGCAAAATAAAAATCTTCTAAAGTACTAAGATAATGTAGACTTAATACGTCCTCGTCCCCTACCAGATATTTCCAGTCTTGTTGTCCTCGAGACCAAGGTCTTTGTCTCGAGTGCGCTCGAGTTCGTTTTTAAAAGTCTTGGTCTTGGTCTTGGTCTTGACGTTCAAAGTCTTGGTCTTGGTCTTGGTCTTGAGGTTCAAGGTCTTGGTCTTGGTCTTGAGGTTCAAAGTCTTGGTCTTGGTTTTTCAAGACCAAGACCAAGACCGACCTAAAATTTTAAATTTTTCCGCCCCATTGCGGTCAATAACGGTCGCACCTCTGGCCCATAGCCAATAATAGATAGCTCTTGTCTGGTCAACCGAGAGCCAGACGAACTGAGTCACAGGCAGTTAGACTTTCAGCCACACAACACAGGTAACCCCGGCTCTGACCCCCGCGATCAGTGCGCAGGCCAGGCGTCAAAGATCTGGGCCACAGTTACACTCCTCTTGGAAATATCTTACATCATGCACCCTCGCTGTCCGTCTTATGGTTGACGTCTTAGTCATATCGGGATGTGGAGTTGTAGGTCAAGTCAGTATATATATGGACCTACTCTCATACTGGTGGCCTTGATATGACTCCTCACCCTCATTGCCCTCACAATCTCAGAATGTGTGTGTGTGTGTGTGTGTGTGCGTGTGCGTGTGCGTGTGTGTGTACACACACGGTTTGGCTACGTTTGACCAGGTTAATACCAAGGTTAATCGTGTCTGATATATATATATATATATATATATATATATATATATATATATATACAGGGGCGTCTACACCATAGAAACCTTGGAGCAAATGCTCCATACAAGAAATGGGGGGGAGATCTGTCAGTGTGTGTGCCACCATTTTAGGGGAGGAAGGAACGGGGAGGGGGAAGAAGAGGGGGAAAAGGGACGTTGCTCCAATGACTTAGGGGGGATAGACGCCCCTGTATATATATATATATATATATATATATATACGCCTCTGAGGAATAGTGTGGATATGATTGTGATTTTTGGGTCGTGGTCTTGGTCTTGGTCTTGGTCTTGAGGTTCAAGGTCTTGGTCTTGGTCTTGAGGTTCAAAGTCTTGGTCTTGGTCTTGATCTTGAGGTTCAAGGTCTTGGTCTTGGTCTTGAGGTTCAAGGTCTTGGTCTTGGTCTTGAGGTTTATGGTCTTGACAACAAGACTGGATATTTCCATGGGTATTGGATGGGATCAGGGACGTCAGTTGAGCTTTTTCCAGGAGGGGGAGGGCAAAAGAGAGGTGAAAAAAGTTTTTCACCTCTTTTTTGGTGTTTCTTTAAAATGCTGTGTATATAAGTCTACATGTGCAAAACTGTAAGCCAATGCTGCAAATGAGTCTCTTTTTTTATCCCTTTCTTCTTCCTTCTTTTCTTTTTTGCATCGTTTTTTCTTGTTTTCCGAAAAACAGGGCGGCCCCCTCTACCAAATGACGTCCCTGGATGGGATGAGGCATCTGTATGCATCCCATACTGGAACATATAGGGCCTGTATGGGCCTCTCGTGGGCTTGCTTGCAGGGTCCAACTTTCCACACTCTGCAAGATTTCTTGATCCGAGAATTTACATTCTATCGTAAATGTCGACTCAGCTTAGTTCAGATGAATGCATGCCAAAATTTATGAAGATGACGTGCGCAGTAAAATACTTATAAAAGAAAACATAAAGAGTTATAGATAAAGGAACCCCTACTATTTCTATATTACTATACAATACTGATAGTTTTTCCAGTGACCACAGCGCGCAAGTCACTGCAGACTTAATGTCAGTGCTGGCTCTGAAGCAGTCGTTTTTTTTCTGTTGAACATCGCGGACCATGTCGCGGGCCGGACGTTGTGCACCTTGCGACCTCATTTACATAACCGAATCATCCCACCTGCTGATAATCTAGCTCGTAAAACTTTTATAATTAGGATGATCTATACTTTGTAAAACTTTCATGTACACCAAAGTGCGGTTAGCAGTTGGTTCTTACTTACTTAATTACCACTGATGTAATGTAATGACAGTGTTCGAAATTACTCAGTACCACGCAAAAGTCGTGTGATGGAGACCAGCTTATTCACCGGCGCTATATCGAATCAAGTCCGCAAGAGCCAGGTTGTTAGGTCAGTTTCGGTGCCAGTTCAGAGTCGAGGGGGTTTCAAGCCGAAGGTAAAGATGGTGGTACGGTGGAAATCGTTGGCGTTGGTGGTTATGGGATGGTAGAAGAGGAGCGGAACAGGATAGGTTGGCTTGAAGAGTTCGGTTTTCAGTCTTGAGTGAAATAGGATAGATCATAGAAGGCAAATGAGGAGGTGCTCAGAGTGACAGGCGAGAGAGGGGCATGAACGAACTGGCGGAAGAACAGCTTTAAAACTGAAATCTCTGATA
This sequence comes from Allolobophora icterica, assembly GCA_963556255.1. Lineage (NCBI taxonomy): Eukaryota > Metazoa > Annelida > Clitellata > Crassiclitellata > Lumbricidae > Allolobophora > Allolobophora icterica. Next base: position 2,337,892 of record OY744609.1, read on the forward strand.
AATTTCTAGACGAAGATGACACGTACAGAACTTACTTCAAAGGTTAAATGAAATTTCCTGTTTCTCCGAAGATTTGAATTTTGACGTTATTAAAGTCGTCCTGCGTATTGAAACTTCAAACCAAATGCAGTTATAATTATAACCGTGGTTTATGCTTAACAAGCAACGATACCCGCGTTTTAGTTTGAACCAATGACCGGCATCGAATCACCTGCGTGCTGCCAGAATGCCCGAAGGTTAAAGATAGACACATTGGAAAACACGCAGCTTTCTGTTTTGCAAAATGTTATAACCCTCGTCACTGTTAGAGTATCGTCATGAGTGGGCGGATCGGTGGGTTTACATTTATGTGGCACGGTGATATGTGGCAGCGCGCTGGGTCTACAATCCCAACGATTGCGAGTCAGAGCTTGCTGGCAGACTCCGCAAATATATGAACAAACGTAAGCAAATAATTGAACGAATAAATTAGTCGAGAAAACTGGTGTATAACCCAGGAGGCCTATATTCTGTACAAGTTGCTTCACTTGGATAGGCATCAGAGATCATATAAGTTGCAAACGGCGTCTCATATTCTGATGACCAAAAACTGAAATGATTGGTTACATGTTAATGACTTCATCTTCCTGCAGTGCCATTAATTCAGAGCTAGTTACCATTACACACAATTTCTAGAGTCTATATTAGCATATTATAGGCCCTAATCACGGCGGATGTATAAACGTCTCTAGTCTAATGCGACTGTGGCTCTCATTGCTCGCTCTGAACCGGAAGTGGATCCTTTGCAATCTCTGGACATGTCTTCAAATGAAGACTAAAGCCACTCCTGTCCACAAATCCTTTCCTGATTCCTCTTCTTTCCCATAGACATAGGGGTAATTTTAGTGGTAGGGAGGGTGCAAGAAGCCTCAAACTTTTACTTCTGCCCCAAAAATAAACCCAAAGTAATTGGCGTCGTGCGTATGATGCGTGTGAGAGTTTCTCCTCCCGAAAAACACGAACGCCCAAATTTTGGGGGGCAAACGCTCCCCTGCCCTCCCGCCTCCTACGCCTATGCTCTTTCCCTTACCTCCCTCGCCGCTCCAACACTAAACACAACGCGGCCCAAATAAAGAACTGAGCACCCACTGGACTATGTATTACGTTCGCATTTTTCACGTTTCAAAATCAGTGTTGATTTTAGAAAGCAGAGTTTTTTAACCTCTCTATTTCTGCATATAATCAGTTAATTCATTGATTCTACAGATAAAAATCTTGTTTGATCAGAAAGCGTAAGACATGCATCATTTAGTTCATTCCATTCGGAATAAAATAAGCCAGTGATGTCTTAAAACGCATAATAGACTAGCAATTATTACACTTAATAGTAAAGATAACATAAGCTAGACAGAGCCGTCTTAAGGAGTTTGGGGGCCCTAGGCACAACCCGCACAAACCCTAAATAACCTTAAACGTAATCCGATTTCCATCTCAATATCTCAGTCTCAGATACAGAGTATTGCATTAGTGCATTGTACGTGCATATGTGTCATTTTGTTAAATTTATTAATATAGTACACTGTTACTAAACTCATAATAACACAGCTAACACATCAATCTTCGTACTACAAGTGTAAAATAAAAGTTTAGTTTAACATACTTTACAGTTTCCATTGTTATTTGTAATACAAACTGAAAGTGTGATTATAATGAGTACATGTTTGCTATACATGGATTGTGACTTTGTAACGACAGTTTCTTACAAACATCGCTTTCGTGTTTTGCTCTGAGCAAAGTCTTTTATAATATCACCAAAATTCAAAGACTCCAACACATCTGATTCTATGCTCATGACATCATACGGCTGCGAAGCTCGTTCTTGATTAATTTAAGTTTTGAGAAAGAACGTTCACCCGTACAGTTTGTCACCATCATTGACAGAAAGATTGATGACACATCGCTGTTGTTAAAAACAAGCGACAGACAAAGCAATACACAGACTTCTGCGATGGAGAAAAGAGCAGCCACTCGCGACAAACTGATTCACCATTTCGCAGTTCACGACGGAAACAGGAATCAGTTAAGCAACGTCTGTGCAACTTAGGCCTATCTCCCGTTCGATACACGCGTTGAGTCGTACTAAAGTCAGACTCTTTATGCTGGCAACTAGCAGGACCGTTACGAATCCAATCAGATCGCAATTCCTCCGTGATTGGACTCCATAAGGCTGCATCAGTTGGATAGTCCGCTGACTTCGCAGGGCTTACATCTTGCGAAATAGACTTCGAATTTTGGTGTTGTGACAACATCTGTACTTTCGACTGGTAGACCATCATCAATCCTTTTTTTTATTGAAGCCATTTGAAGTACAAGGAAAATACAACATAAAAGTTTGAACTTAGGCAACAAGAGGAGACCCAAAAGGGATCTTGTTCCCGCTTAGCAGGGCCACCTAGTTAACATTTATCGTAATACAAGTAAATGGCAGCACAATCAATACTTTTAGCGGTAACATCGATCACGTTAGGGCCTATATGATCAGCAGATAAAAGAAACAATGATAGAACTCTTAACTAAAGAACTTAACTATCAGTATACATGGATTCCAACTAAGGTATACAGATCAATTTTCATTAGTTAAAAAGAGATGAAAAAAAACAAAAACAACAACACTGTCTGTGCAAATAAACACATAGGCCTATAGGCCTAACGCCATCTTGCAGCGACAATAACTGTTCATCTTTATCGCAAACAATGACATCAGTAGACGAGTAAGACAACGTAAGAGTATCCTACGTCTCAACAATGTCGGACTGCGATGATGATTGTGTTTTCTTACTTTGAAAAAAAGAAGATACTTTTGGATGTTTGTTCAACATTTCAATTTCAGTTGCTTCCTTTTTCTCTTTGCGGCACCACTCATATAATTTCTACGCATTTTTGATGGGTTGTCTGATATTTCGTTTAATTGATCGTAGGCAAATCGGTTTACCGTGAACGACGGTGATAACTGACAATCAGAATCTTAATCTGCATTACAAAAAGGGTATAAACTATCAAAAAACCTCAACCTTATAGGCCTACATTGGAGGAGGTGGAAATGAAGTGATTTTGTTAAGTTAAATAAGTTTGCCAAGTTCACTACCGACTCCGTACCGAGCGTCGACACGCCAACATCATTCTATTTATCCTATTAACTGTGCGAAATTTGATACGCTTTTTGCCCTTTTTATAATTTAAAGTTTAAAACAATTTATAAAATGACTAGATTATAGGACAGAGAGATTTAATATTAAAAATTAACATTAACTTACCAAGACATAAAAATTCCTTGAATAGCGTTGTGAAAAAGCAGACAAATGAAAACAAACATAATAGCCAATAGCCTACAGCAAGTTGTGCGCCATCGTCGCCATGCGTTAAAATTATTGATTTATTTCTATAGCGCTCTGATTTTATTACCAATAATTATATATTTAACTAAAAATGCAGACCGCAGACATTTGTTTAAAAAAATAATTAAAATGTGTTATTGTTCTTACTTTACTTTGCAGAATTGCTACTTGTAAGAACAGAACTTATAATATTGTTATTTTGTTTCTGGGCCGCCGCGGGGCCCCCCGCTGCGCGGGGCCCTAGGCCCGGGCCTCGCGTGCCTATGCCTTAAAACGGCACTGAAGCTAGAAGGCATAAGATAATATGCTTCGTTTGGTTCATTCTAACTAAGAAAATAAGCGAGTGATCTCTTGCTACGCATAATAGACTAACAATCGCACTTAACGGAAGTCATTTCTATCATTTCAGCGAAAATTTGTTTAAATAGAACTGTTAATGTTCAACAGAAGAAACATTGACTATGAAACGATAATATAAAAAAGCATACGTTATAGGCCTATTAGAGAGAGAGAGAGAGAGAGAGAGAGAGAGAGAGAGAGAGAGAGAGAGAGAGAGAGAGAGAGAGAGAGAGAGAGAGAGAGAGAGAGAGAGAGAGAGAGAGAGAGAGAGAGAGAGAGAGAGAGAGAGAGAGAGAGAGAGAGAGAGAGAGAGAGAGAGAGAGAGAGAGAGAGAGAGAGAGAGAGAGAGAGAGAGAGAGAGAGAGAGAGAGAGAGAGAGAGAGAGAGAGAGAGAGAGAGAGAGAGAGAAACAGACAGAGACAGACAGAGATAAAGAGAGAGAAAAAACAACAACAGAGATACAGAGACAGACAGAGACAGAGAAAAAGAAGAAGAAAGAGAAGGACGGAGACAGATAGACATAGACTAAGACAGATATCGTAATCGTAATTTCAACAATTCTATAGTATCCAAGAAAGCCAAATTGCTGGAACCAGCCTAAGACCTAAACAGAGGCGCTCAAGCAAAAAAGAATTATTAACAATGGCAGGTGCGGTTCCAGGTCGAGATCATAGGGTCAGGTAGGCACGGTTATGGTATACGTTGCACTGGAGCAACGAGAGAAGCAAGGGCACGATGACGAATCAAGAACGGTAATATATTGTCTTCCCTTAATCAGCCAGAAGTATCTAGCTGTAGATCACAAAGTGTCTTTCGTTAGCCGACTGTGGATCACTGATGCAAAAATTCATTTGGCCAACGGATACATTAACTAATTCATATCAACTAATTACAAGAGATCAAACAAGATTCTTAAAATTAGTCTTTCATCATAAGGATCAAATAAGTCAATCCAATTTCACTTTATAGATCAAAGAAGTCCATCTAAAACATTTTCCATATTCTAACGCCTACTGCTCAAAGAAGTCTCTCTAACAGTTGTTTATCCAGAACTTGAATTATGATGTTTAAATGTTAAAAATGCATAAAACTACGCATCCGTCTCCGATAGACTTATGCCGGAAAAGAAGGTGTCCTACTTGGAACTAGGGCCGGCTTTAGCCTCAGTGACGCTCCAGACAAAGGACACATTTTGGCTATCTCCAACTTCACCCAATTAAAATCATTTTTTAGTTTTTAATTAAGCCACACAAACCATAGAAAAATAAAATCTAAAGACCGATATCTCGCTTATTACTTCTCAACTCCTAACAAATCAAATCATTGAAAATATTATTGAAAACTATAAAAACATAAATGAAAATTTCTGTGAAAATGGCGCCCCAAACTATGGTGCTACAGGCAACTGCCTGCTCCTCCTATATACCTAAAGCCGGCCCTATTTTGCACATTTCTTTCTTCCCTTCGCAGCTCCACCCTTTTTCGGTCTGCCAACTGGCGACGAATTTCCAGGAGAATAAGTGCGGACATAAACGGTTCCCTTATCTGCATTTATGCAATCATCCTGACCCTGCTTCTTGTTCTGGCATAGCGGATGATTGCCGTGTTTCTTGATGAGCTCATCTTCCAAGCTACAAACTTTCTTGTCGCCCAGAAGCCGAGTGTGGTTGACACGACTGAGTGAACTTCCGTAGGAATCTTCGACTGCCTTGTCAGCGTGATGTCCTCCTCTGTCGCGATTTCGTACTGCGTCCACTGCACTTGGTCCGGCTTCCCCAGCGGCGCCTATGTAAAAGGGCTGATGGTTTCGTTTAGCCTTTGCAATAACCTTGTTAAGCTGGTCCTGCGGCGTCACAACATACGTTTCCTTGGGGTTCGACATCGCGATCTGCGACAGGCGAGCTGTAAAAGGAAATTTTGTAATTTATAGTGTTAATGTAGTATATCCCGTGATCGATCGAGTCAGTCGATCAAGTTGGTCGAAACTCGACCAAGTGGAGTTGGTCGAAAAATCATCGACTTGGTCGACTTGCAACTCGAATCGATGGAATTTTTTTACGAAGTCGCGTTGATCGTTGTTTCCTCGACTTGACACAACTATGAAATATTTGACTTACTATTTTTGCGGCTAAGTCACTAAGTGACCCACGTGATGTAGTTTTTTTCACTGTTCTGTTTAGCATCTGCTGAACTGTGCTTACAACCCTCCAATAGGCTCCAACCTTAACCTGTGCACTACAGACTACTATAGTAACTTACTTAAGTAATATTGAGCAGTTTAAAGTTTCTTGAACTAACTGTAAACTAGACACTGCACGTCCTCTACTACCGTCTTATTTGGTGAGCTGTTACTAAATTTCTGCACCGTGCTGTAGGAGATTCCCTTTGTAGCCCAGCTGATCGAGTCGACAGTGACAGCGTGGCTTAATACTTACATGAATATAACAGGGCCTAAAATCGCCTGTCCTCTGACACGAGGTGTGCAGTTGACATTGTCCAGTGTGCAGTTGACTTGCCTGGAGTTTGCAGTGTGTAGTATGAATTTTTAGAGATTATCTGAAGTCAACCACGCAGTAGCACACGGGAAAGGTGGGCTTATCATTATAATACCTGAAATTTTACTTTCCAGTTCAATTAGTTTGACAATTTGAGGGAGAGTGTGCAATTGAAATTCATGAGTAATTTAGGTACTGGACTCTAAGAATGCAACAGTCGTCAGCAATTTTGGCCAAGAGACTACAGTCCAAGTCGACAAAAGTCGACCAAGTCGATCGTTTAATTGCCAAGCCGATCGAGTCGACGAGAGTTCGACTAGTCGACAGAGTTTATCGAGTCGATCGTCGGCCGAGCCAAGTCGATCGTAGCACTCGACTCGATCGACCACAGAGTATATAATGTGTAATACGACCTCTTCCCAGTTGCCATCACTTTCTAAACATCTTTATCCGATGCTGAAACTCCCCACATTCTAAAAGTTGACCCCACCAGCCGGACAAAAATGTCACCAATTCGTACCTGGGTATCCTTAGCTCACAACCGTGAGCTGAATAATGATGAATGTAATGCAATGTAAATCTCCGAAATGTCTCAGTGCCCCATAAAGTCCTGTCATGGAGACCAGCTTAATACCCGACGCTGTGTCAAATTAAGTCCGCAAGAAAGCGGTTGCTTGGTCAGTTTTGGATCCGAGAGGGTGTAAAGCTGAGAATAAACATATATAGTGGGAATCGGTAATGATGGGATGGCGGAGGTGTAGAACCAGGATAAGATAGCTTGGAAAGTTCGGGTATAGGCAGTGCTTTTTTTTCTAGAAAAAAAAGGTTCCGGATCTCAACAACAGGTTCCGGAACTGAACAAGTATGTAAGGGCTAAAATCCCGAGAAAAACGAGATTGGGAGTTGGGAGGGGTCTCAGTAAACACTTAAAACAGTTCAAGACACTGAAATTAAATTAAAATAACTAAATTATTGTCTTTATTATTAAACTAAATGAATTATTTTTTAGTAGCTCAAAAAGGTGCCGGAACGCCGTTCCGGCTGAAAAAAAGCACTAGGTATAGGCCAAATAAAAGTCTTGAGTGAAATGCTGTAGGGTAAAAGAAGAAGTGTTCAGACTGAAAGGCGAGATATAAGGGGTGAGCGAATTGGCATACGCCAGTGAAATAGAGGCGTCCGATAACATTCTAGAACAAGCAAGATACCATAGCACCTACATCACATGTGCAGTTGAAATTCAGACGTAGAAATTTCTGCTTTCTCAAATTTTTCTACTTTTCGCAGTATACTAGCCTAAAGTCGTTCTGTGTATTAAGACTCCAGATTCTAGATAGGCCTACGTCCAATGCCGTTGTAACCGTGGTTTCTGTGGACTTTGTGATTTGCTTAGTAAGCAACACGTCTCACGTTTTATCTCGAACCAATGATTACCGTCGATTCATCTGTTGACCTACTCTGCTTGTCGCCAATATGACCATCAGCCTGAAAGTCATATATAAAAACATTGGAAAGCACGCAGGTCTCAGTTTCCCAACATCTGCTTACCATTGTCTGCCTTGTAATATCAGTATGTGTTGCCGCGCTGAGGTTTAGTGTGTGGCTCGTTGGTCTATTAGGCAGCACGCTGGGTCAAACGATTGTTACCTCGAGCCTGCTTAGGGGACTCCGTCTAACGACCTCTACGCCTCAGATGTGCTCGTAATAATTAAGTGTAGTGAAAAATATTAGATAAGTCATTGTGCTCATATTCTGATTACCATAAAATGATATGATTGGCCCTATAGGCTATAGTTTGGCTGCATCTTCTTACAATGAACTTGATCCAATCCTTAAAAATAAAAGCCGAAAAGACTCCTCTCCACAAATCCTATCCTGATTTCCATAGGCCTACTCTTCCCTTTACCTCCCTCGCCGTAATGTCATGATAATTTGGACAAATGCGGACAAGGGAAAGGTACTGGGTCAAAAGTAGGTCTTTTTGGACTTCCTTAACGGGCGACCCTATATGCAGAATTAAGATAAAAAGTAGCGCTAGTAAAACTAAACTCTTTTCAGTGAACTACTTTGGTCACGTGTTTCATATAACATGTTCAATTAATAGCAGTGGCGGCGCCACGATTTGAAAAGTGGTACGTCAAGTTAGAGGGTCTGGGTAAAAGTTTTCGGTAAAATTATGTTTTTGCCGTAAAACCTTAAAAAGTGGTACGGCAAACGCCGTACAACAAACATAGGCGGCGGCGCCGCTGATTAATAGTTTCTTTTATTAATCCGAGTTTTTAAAGCCTATTTCCTCGATTTAATTAGTAATTTCAAACGCGGGAAACACGGACTCACAGAGTTACAAAAACTGATTAATCAGAAAACAGCGTTGGAAATGATTCGCTGAGTTCGATCTATTCAGTACAATGTAAATGAACTAGATGATTGCCCGTCATATATGACGGGGGAGGGAGAGGAATAGGTAGGGCGTATTGGACGTGACCCATCAATGCTTCCTCCCCCAACCTACCCTATTGGGTGGTGTGAAGGAGTGAAAGAGACGGAGAGGTAGAGGTAGGGCGGGAGTTAATTTCGGGCGCCTAAGGCCGGTCGCCCGATCGTATCGTATCTAGTAATTTATAAGGCGCCTCTCGCAGTATAAACCATTCAGAGGCGCCCTCAGTGCATGAGCCCCGTGGAAACAGAAACGTCTTGAGCAAGCGAGTAGATGTTGGGGAGATTCCCATCATGAGTTTAGTTCGTAGTCGAGAGGGAAGACCATTCCAGGCAGAGGGACCTGTTACAGCATATGCTCGACGTTGGTCCAGAGTGGTCCTAGTACGAGGGACAAAGAGATCAAGACGGCCAGTAGAGCGCAAAGGACGAGCAGAAGTTGCAGAGAGAGGTTGCCGCATAAGGTCAGAGAGGTATTTAGGGGCAAGCCGTAGCTGGGACTTGGAAACCAGAAGGACGATCGGTGCATGGACTGCAGCCACTAGCCTAAACGACTGCAGTCGTCCTACGGCCTTTGAAGCAGCATGAGTCATAGCATTTGTCTGACGACAGACAGATGTATACAAGAGCTGGCAAACTATATAATAGGATCTGTGATCTATTACGGAGCATGCTATGTAAGCAACTGCACTGAATAATAACCAATAAGTGAAATTCCAGTGAAATTTTGTTTAAACATAACTGTTTATTTTCAGTAGAAAATCAATGCCAGTTCAACAGTGTTCATCTTATGCGTTTCTTAGAATTGAATTTGAAGCTTCTATTTACCTGAGAAATGTTTCTTAACTGATTTTAATGTTCTCTTCTTAATGCCATTTAACTTCGTCTAGGCTAGTGAACACAGCGCCTCTGAAAGATTAAATTCTCGGAGTGATGCTATATATATTTTCTTACTAAATAAATAAAATAAAATAATTTAAAAAATTGCCTAAAATCTATAATCTGATTATTTGACCATAATTATAGACTAGTATATATAGATTGACTCAGTGCTTTTTTCAGCCGGAACGCGCCGGAACGGCGTTCCGGCACCTTTTTTCAACTACTAAAAATAATTTATTTATATTAATAATAAGAACAATAATTTAGTTATTTTATTTTAATGTCAGTGTTTTGGACTGTTTTCAGTGTTTATTGAGACCCCTCCCAACCCCCAACCCCGTTTTTCTCGAGATTTTAACCCGCCCATAATTTTTCCGTTCCGGAACCTTTTTTTCTAGAAAAACAAAACACTGGATTGACTACACAGGGTTTATCACGTTGATCTCAATTTCGGTTAGTAGTTAAGGCTAGAAATATTAGTAGATAGTTGTAGCGCTAGTAGGATTAGTAGTTAGTAGTAGGTCTAGTAGGATTAGTAGTTAATAGTAGGGCTAGTAGGATTAACAGTTAGTAGAGCTATAGTAGGATTGGCAGTTAGTAATAGGGCTAGTATAGGGTTAGTAATAACATTTTAATCATAAGAAATGCTAATCGCAGATTGATTTCGCATCATAAACATTGTTTTTGTCTTATTCATAAATTTGTCTTGTAACGTTAAACGCTTCCATCAATTTGCTTTTTGTTTATGATTGATGAAAACTGATCACTAGTCTTCGGTTCCTGTTCATGTTCATCTTTTGGGCTTTCCTTCAGTTTGAAACGACATTCACGCGTCAAGTAGTTGCGCCGGAGTTCGTGTTCATATATGCGTAAATATACGATTCCTTTTTCAGTTTCAGGCTTCATATCTGCTGAACTGGCATTAACACAAAGACGTTCCTTCAAGTATGTAGCAACAAGTTTACGGTATAAATGGTCAGCTCCCTTGGCGTTGAGTCCCCGAGTGCAGAAGACTTTTACAAGTTTCAGTTCGTACTCCACTGCTTGTGTGTCGGCCGGATGAGTAGACTCACTCCATAACCCATCCCCATAAAATATACGTCCTTCATATTCATGGACAGCATCTATGGCCGATCCGTGTATCCAAGTCACCTTAGCTTGCCCAATGTAGAAGTTTCGACCCGTTTCCTTCGCAGACTTGATCTCATCGTACAAATCCTTCTTGGTTCTGATTTTAGGTTTAACATTCACTGGGTATGCTGCGCCCATAGCATCAATCTACAAATTAAAATTGAAAGCACAACTTCTTAGGTAAATGGAATCTTATAATGGAATTTTGAAGCACAAAATTATTTTAGTCTCTCTGGACGTCGATCTTCCCTTGAGTCAATTATCAATTCGATTAGTGGCTGCACAGGAGGTCCCCCTCGAGTTCTTGTCTGAGTAAAAAATCATAGAGGAAAGAATATGTACATGTAGTATACTCAAGCGGGGAATCCAATCCAGAGTAATCGTAACTATCCTTAACTATTAAAGCTTAACTAGAGGACTCAAGGGTCAAACTGACGCCCCTACGTGACCTGTTTTATATTATTGTCAATGGCCCAAACTATTGTGTGCATAATTTATAATATACTTTGGAGCATTGACTGGTGTTGATCTACCTACGCTTATAAGCATTGTATGTAATCTGCGGGCTACCAGAATGAAAGTCACGCCCGAGAGATCTAGATGTGTGTGTGTGTGTGTGTGTGTGTGTGTGTGTGTGTGTGTGTGTGTGTGTGTGTGTGTGTGTGTGTGTGTGTGTGTGTGTGTGTGTGTGTGTGTGTGTGTGTGTGTGTGTGTGTGTGTGTGTGTGTGTGTGTGTGTGTGTGTGTGTGTTAAAGCCAAACACCTGGTCTTGATAAAACAGGTCACGTAGGGACGTCAGTTTGAATCCTTAATAAACTCTTATGCAACTGCTCAAACCTCAAGATCCAAAATAAACACACACTGACTTCAAAAATACGTTCTTATAGTGGCATCATTTTGAGAACCATTTGATACTCGGTACTTTGCGCATGAATATTTCTTTAAAAGTACAAATTACAATATATTTTTGCGGAAGATATTCAAAGAATAAAGTAAAAGATCCAGGTGTAATCTAAAAAGGACATACACGATTTGAAAGTAAACGGTTTTCCAAAACACGAAACCGTTTAAACAGGTAAAATTCACACAGTTGAATGGTAGAAAAAGGTCACAAATGCGGCCTCAAACAACTTCTCACCCTCTTCAAAACTTATTGATCCGTCACAAAACTTTCTCACATCCTTAATGTGGAACGTCGCACTTGGCCAGAATGCCAGCAATTCACAACTGACACTACCTTAGCTTACAATCTCCTCTGTCTTAACCCTTCCAAAACTGAATTCATTATCATAGGCCTTCTTATCAAATCAAGAAAATCTCTGACCCTTCCATAAATCTCTCGAATATCTCGTCGTCTCCTACCTTCACCTCGGACTCCCCCCGTCCGCAATCTTGGTATTATTTTTGACCCTCACCTCTCCTATTCTAACTTCATCTCCAACCTCTCGCTCCTGCTTCATGCACGTTCGTGACCTCCGACGCATTCGGCCCATGCTCGACCTTAAGACTGTCTCCACCATTGCTAGCTCAATTGCTCATTCAAAATCTGACTACTGCAATTCCCTCTTCCTCAACCTTGAACCCATCCAAATCAAGCGTCTGCAACTTATCCAAAACTCACTAGCCAGGGCTGTCACTAGAACGCCCAAACATCATCATTTCACTCCCATCCTCAAATCACTCCATTGGTTAAAAATCCCAGAATGAATCCACTTCAAAGTCCTATCACTCACCTACAACTCCCTGCAATATTCCCAGCCAAAGGTTCTCTGTGACCTCTTCATACAGGCAACCCGCTCCACCGAACACTTCTCCTATCAGCCTTTCTCGATCCTCAGTCACTATATACTCATCTCAAGTTCTCCAACCGAGCCATATCCAACACAACACCACGCCTCTGGAATGATCTCCACTCTGAATTCCGCAGTTTCTCAGTACCTCCGTCATAATTGCAAACCCGTCCTTCATCCTCCTTCTCATGTTCCTCTGTCTATCACCCCCGGGCTCTCCACTCAAAACTGAAGTCTCATCTTTTTAAGTACTCCTATCCTGACTCGTTTGATCCTCCATCTTCCAATTATTCTCGCCACAAATGACACCCGCCTTGACAGCTGCTCTACCGCTTCTCTTGACATGGTTCCTGGAAACCGGACTCGGACCTCTTTTGGACTACTCTCAGGAAAACCCCTTCTGATTTGATTTGGCCTTTTGGAAAGTGGTCTCGGACCTCTTTTGGACCACTCTCTGGAAACTCCCTCTGATTTGATGTAGCGCTCGGGAATAGGCTATTGCCCTCCGCTTTGCCTTCGAGTGGCGATTTAGAAGTTTGGAGATTACGACTACGATTACAGTCCTCAGCTTAACATGGTGTATGTAATGAATGCGTCTGCGAGATTTATCAGCGCTACAAACAAGCGCTACATGTCAAGGAGCAAGCTTATTCACAAGCACTATATCAAATCAAGTCCTTTCCGTGCCAGGTGTGAATCCTGAGGACCTACCAAAAATAAAAATAAATGTAAATCTTCGAGTTTCTCAGCGTCACACAAAAGCCGCCTTAAGGAGATCGGTGCTATATCAAATCAAGTCCGCAATAACCAGGCTGCATTGTACGTTCCGGTGCCAGGTTAGAATCTGGGAAGGTCAAGCGGGGAGAGAACGTTGGATGGAAATTGTTGACTGTTTTGGTCGTGGGATAATACTGAACGGAAGGAGAATAGACTAACTTCAGTTTCAGTCAGGAGAGAGGTCGAGCGGAGGAATGCTTAGACTGGCAGGTGAGAGAGAGGAAGCAGCGGACCGGCGGTGGCCAATAAAATTGTGCGGAAAAGGAGATTATTGCACCTCCTGAATTCAGCCGTTAAAATTTCGTTACATGTTTCTCTGAGTAATCCCCTGAGGTTCCATAAAGCTGTGGAAGAAAATGATACAGCACTTACTTCCAAAGTGAAGACGATCAGATTTCTTGTTTCTCCGAAGAACAAACTGTTGGCGGTGTTGAAAATGTTCTGCGTATTAAGACTCCAGATTCAAGGTAGATCTAACGCCGTTATAACCGTGTCTTCCCGCGTTTTTGTTTAAACCAATGAGTTGACTGGGCAGCCAGAGGAACGCCTAGCAGTTTCATAGCTATACATAGAAACATTGGGAAACACTTTATCTTTTCCAAAATGTCTATTTATCACCGTCATTGTTATGGTGGTTTTATGTTTGTATTTTGCGAGGTATAGCGCTCTGGGTCTACAATGCAACGATTGAAGGTCTGAGCTTAATTGCTGACAGGACTCTGCATAACGACCATTAGAAATAGTTGGCGCACACTTGCTTCACGCATCAGATATGGATTTACTCGTAATTAGTGCAATAAATAATTAAATCAAATTAATTACTAAATTCGAATAAACTATATATCATAATAAGTGCAATAATTTAATTTAATTAAATTATTATATAATTTTCGCGTCAATCGAAGGTCGCTCCGGGTGAAATCGTTGTAAAAAAATCATAATCCACTGGGGAAGTCCGTTCGAAATCCGGTAAGTCAGGTAAGCCACGGAGGAATCTGAGGATTCTGAGGAAAACATCCATTTGTCAAATTAAGTAAGTAAATTTGTCCTTGATCGTTGCATGGAGTCCCCTCAGCAGACTCGTGTGTGTAATCGTTGGATTGCCACGCATGCTGCCGAATAGACAACCATGGCCAAGGCCATATGCATTTAGGGGTTTTTATGTAATGGACTGAAAATTCCAGGGGTATTTTCATTGCCCGCCTGCCATGCAATATGGGAGGGACACGAGTAAAGCAACAGTGAAAATTCTAGTAAAGTTTTTATTGACTAATTTGCTAAAATTTCGTGAATTAATTAACGTTTTAATTAATAAATTCATCAACGTTGAATAAACTGTCTTAATTAGTTAATTATATGAATAACATTGATTAAATTATTTCAATTCATTAATTAACGTCGAATGCCTGACTGAATATTTCAATTGATTAATTGTCACCGAATGAATATTTAATTATTAACATTGAATAGATGAATCAGCGTTTTAGTTAGTTTTGACAGATTGATGACTGCAACCGCTGCTATAGCCTACTGTTGCCTTTGACTGTGCAGCATTCATATGATAACTCATTACAATACACTTAGTTGGATGACCTAGAGTCCTAGATAGTCATAGGCAGCGCCGGCCTTAGGCACAGGGAGAGCCCAAATATTGGGGCGCCATTTTCACAAAAAATGTGTTTTAATAGTTTTATGCTTTTCAATTTTTGTAGCCATTTTTCAGTTGCGATGATTATTTCAATTTTAATTCAAAACTTTCGCTTATGAAACAAATTTAAAAAAATTAAATAAGTAAGCTGAGCGTAATGTTCTGGCTGTTCCTCATTGGTTTGTGACGTGGGGTGGACCGTCAGAGGGCGCCAAATGTATGCTTTGCCTGGGGCACCATTTGGGCAATAGGGTCATCACAGATGCAGCGTTGTGTAAAGTAACTTAAAAGGCGCTATATTAAGTGTCTTGATATATTTCATGCGTTAAACATAATTTTTTAATTAATTAATTAACGTTCTATCGATGAATGCCTGATGTGATTATTTACATAATTAATCAATTAACATTAAATAGGATGAATTGGTTGATTAGGCTAAATCGAATGACTGAATGTTTTAATTAATTAAAAAGCCGCCAAAAGGAACAAATGACAGAGTAAAAAAACTATGTTAAAGAAGTGTTAATATAAAGGAAGAGTTAACATAATGCAAGACGATTCCTAACAATAGCGCTATCTTTAAACGTTCAACATTGGTTCGAAATGTACGATTCCATGTCAACGATAATCAACAATGTCGTCATCATCATTATCATCGTCGTCATGGTCGTCGCTTTTTTAAAAACAGTTCTACTCATAATCTGTTACTGAATGTTTGACCCAATGGGATTAACTGCGGCAACGTTTATCACGATGAATTCCATTTCGATTAGTAGCCGAGGTTAGTAGGATTGGTAGTAGTTGTTAGCAGGGTTAGTAGTAGCTAGTAGTCTCTGCCTATCTCCAGGGCCGGATTTAGTAGTCTTCCGCCTATAGGCACACACTGAATGCCGAATGAGGCATTCAGTGTCTTGCCCAAATTCAACACCATCAATGAAATTACAATTATCGATATGCTACCGTTATAATGACTCCAAAATATTAATACTTATTTTTAAAATGACGGCATATTATTACTTACTTAAACAATTAAAGGGCAGGTTGTCTATAGAGCCTAGTGGTAAATCCGACCATACCATTCTCTGTCTCTTTTTCTCTCTGTATTCCTCTCTTTTTGTCTCTGTCTACCTCTGAGTGTCTGTTTGTTCTTTCTCTCTCCCTGTGTCTGTCTCTGTCTGTCTTTCTATCTGTCTGTCTTTTTCTCTCTATTGATGCCGGCCAACAAATGCTACACAACCAACGCCAAAACTAAAGTGGGTTAGGCCTAATGCAATTAGGAGACAGACACAGTTACTGCTAATGAGTGTGTTAGCAGTGACAATCAAGACAACGGATGTCGTTTTTAGTTTATCTTCTCCATCTAGAAAATATTTTAAGGCATTTTGAAAATATTAGCTTAAATAAAAGTGACAGAAACGTGTTTTAAACCACAAAATAAATGTGAACTTGCATTTTAGAAATAGAACTACTGCTTTAAAATAGTAGTTTGCAAATCACTGCCAGCAACGCTGCCCTACTCTCAACGTTAGTATATGCGAACATAGACTGTTCCCTCCTGGGTCCTTATACACTGATCATTTCCCTGTCTCTGGTTCACGCAGAGCCTAGTCCTTCTGTGTTTTTTTATCAACTCGGCTTCAAGGGCACAGACGCTTGCTTTCAGCATAAGTCGTGTGTGGTAGACTGTTGGTGCGAGATATCCAACTGCTTGGTCGGCATGGTGTCCTCCGATGTCGCGATTGCGTACTGCGTCTTCTGCACGAGAGCTAAAGCCGTGCTTTCCAGCGACGCCTATGTAGAAATACCGACGCCTTCTTTTAGCATCTGCTATGCTATCGCTGAGTCCTTCCTTCGACGTGAAAACATATTGCGCCATCTGATGGGTGGTTTCTGAAAAAAAATCATCGCATTGTAACGTAGTCCTAATCGTAATCGTATTTGTAACCTCGAGAATTCTACAGCGCACAAAAAAGCCAAGTCGGGGGAACACAGGCCTTAGTGAAAGCATAATCGATAGGCAGAAATCGGTTTCAGGTCAAGATCCAAAGGGTCAGGCAGGCAGACAGTAAGACGGTTACTGTAGATGGTGTTTAGAATTGAAGCGACGAGGAAGGTAATGGAAGAGGATGGCTCAGGATATGATCTGTGAAATAGCAATGTTTTCAGTTTTGAGTGAAGGGCCCGTGGAGAGATAGGCAGAGGTGAGCTGTTGGTGAATTCGTGCTTAGTTGGCCTTTTGATGCTGTGGTGTGATGGAATGCGATGCAACGAAATGCAGTGTAAATCAAGGCAGTACAAATGCAACTGGCTGATTTATCTACGCCTTTCATGCAACTCCCAAAAGAGACTGCAATTTTTTACTTCCGCTGTGATATCGGTGACTACTTTATAATCTACTGCATAGTGGAAAGCCCGAAGGTGATTTCTTGATCCGGTGTAAAGACTTCAAGCTACCCCCTCTTTCAAGCTATCTCTGGTAATCTGAAGTCGTTTTGAGTGGTGCCAGTCCCAAGCCTTAATAAAGGAGGAGAACGATGTCAACGGACCTGGCAGCCAGTAGATTGTGTTAAACACTGGAAGCTACTACAGGATGATACTCCATCAGCTGGAATTGTAGTCCAAAGTAGGCCTAAATTATGAAAACTTAAAGACTTCTGGAATATGTCACTTATGTGTGTATGCATGCAGCCACTGCAACCATGTTAAAATGTGCATGTAGCAGTGGAAGTTTGAACCAGTACACGAACCTTCATGCCATTGTTCAACGCACAAGGTGGGAAGTAAAAATTATCAGGCTTCATCAAAACGTTCATACAGAGGACGTCAGTTGTCATTCCCTTTTGGTACCCGAGTCATTTGCCATAAATCTTCTTTTAAAAGTAAATTTGTCAAAAGAAGTTGCTTTAGAAACGTTTTAAAGCCAAAATAAAATTGCAGAACTCCAAGGGTCCGTAGGCCTATAGTTGTAAAAAAAATAAATATCAAAGAATAGCAATAGAAACCAGACGCGTCTAAGCACGTAAAAGGTCAACTTGCCCATCTTGCCTCCTTATTAGTCCCCGGCGCCGCCGCCATCCGCCGCCGCCGCCGCCGTTAAGCCCTCAAGTCGCAACCAGTCGCTAAGCTATCGACTGCTAGCGACTTCGTTCACTTAATATTTTGCTTGTTGTTTTAATCGCGGTTTCCAAGTTTCCATTTGACGATCATTAGCAAGACATGAGCAACACTTACACTACAATGCAGTACATACCGGTATTCGTTTGTTGAGAAAAACAAGCTGACATGCCGCAACTTGGTACATTATGAGAGAAAGAGCTTACTCTATTAGTAAGTGTTCTTGTAGAGAATACGTGGGATACAGTTGCTTTTGTCTAATTTTGGTGAAGTGAATTTACGCATTCTATTACGAAGATGGTTTTGATGATTACGAAGAGGGGGAATAAGCAAGGTGAGAATTGTCGGTGGTTTGGGGTTCAACCCATTAGTCTATCTTAGGACCTCACAGTTAAGTCTTCAATGCTCACCCCAGGGGTCGTTTCCAATTCCCTCATTTGTGCTGGTGTAATTTAGCATTATTTTATTCTGAATCTCTGACAAAGTGAAGATATTTCCATGGTGTATCATGTATGCATTTTTGGATTTTCTCAACAAAGGAATTATTGATTTTGATTCGAGTTCGACTTGCAAAACTGCTAGGGTTGAAATCTGCTGCCTTCAAATTTCTCTGACATCAGTTTGCAAAATACGAATAAAAAATTCAACTCCACTAAATTTCCAAGTCTTTTCTCTACAATTCTCACATTGGGAATAAGTGCCGGAGTAGGCCTACATGATTCTCGTTCTCTGCTACTGCGTGAAAGAGGCATGCATCAGCAGTTTCGGTCAACTGCATGGTTGGCAGTAAGATGGGGCATGCTTTAAATCCTCCTCGCGTCATTCGACTTATCAAGCACTCAATTTCACGAATTCACATTAGGCCTAACATTAATTTTCACGTCATCGGTCATTCTTCTTTCAGCATGCCCACATGGAGCGGAGCCATTTTCCCATATTGGACCTGTATAAAGCCCATATGGGTCCTATCTAATGCCCACGGAAATGGTTGCACGGTCAGTACAGTATGCGGTAAAATGCATTATATTGTTAGGTAATCAGGTATGTCCAAAAGACATACCTAATTACCTGAGAAGTCGATAGCAAGTCGCTAAGTCAGTCGATAAGTCTAAGCGACTTAGTCAGTCGATAAGCATGCGACTTAGTCGACTGAGTCGCTAAGTCAGTCGCTAACTCATCAAGTCAGTCGGTAACTCCTTAGCGACTGACTCCGGGTACTACTCCTTATTCTACCTAAACTTTTTGATCCGAAGTGTGTCAAGTTTCGACCACACCGGTCCAATTTTTTACAGATCCCATTATCGGCTTTACTTTACCAAATATAGAAAAACGTCTAAGCTTACATTTAAATACGGACTGAATTGTGAATTCAATTTCCACTGACCTGTATGTAACGAGATTCCAAATCTCACCGCAAACGTAAAATTTAGACGTTAAAATTTCCACTTTGACTGAAAATCAGATCTCTGATTGCATTTATTGAGGTCGACCTGTGTGTGTGTGAAATAGAGGTATTAGACAGTGCTTTGTCTAAATATTGAACTGTTAATCATCGTCTTTGTAGTCTGGACCACTGACCATCTCTGTCCTGCATGCGCGCTGCCTTAATAAAGCACGTAATTGGCCTGCCGTCGGAATAACCATCAGGCTGAGAGTAAAAGACAGAAGCATTGGGGAAAACACATTTTCCCTTTGCGCATGTCCTTATTGTCGTTGTCATAATAATAATTATCAGCATCTCTGGATGTCTTCATCGCCTATCAGGCTAATTGTGGGATCCAAGTTATTCAAAGATGCTCAGTCAAAACAAAATCGGCGAGGCGGATATGGTTAGTTTTGGTTCGAAGTCCAATCCACAGGTCGTTGTCTCCACCATCATGATCATCATCATTAGCAGCGGCAGCAGCAGCATAATCGTCAATATCGACACTGTTATCATCATCTTTTTTATCATCATTATTATTGTAATTATAATTATTGTTATTATTCTCATAATCATCATCATCGTCGTCGTCGTCGTCGTCACTGTCATCATTTCCAGTCACCAGCCACGTATTTGACGGCGACGGATGCGAATATATGACCATTCTATCCGATGGTTATGTCAAATTCAGTGCATTCTTTTGCTCAGCCAAAATCTTTTTATATCCTTTGTTTAAACTGATTATCCAGCGTGGTCCAGGTAACCTTCCTTTGTTTCTCTTTCTTCGAATTTTGCATGCAGTAGTGCAATGCGTGAGCTCCGGTCAGTTCCTTTTTTCTTTCCACATGATCAGTCCTAAGACTCTTCGCTGAAGGACACCATTCAATATACTCGAGGACTTTCGCAGTCCTCAACCTTATTAACATAAACTGTCTGTGGTTACGTCAGACTTAACCATGGGGCTGCATGAGCGGCTGTAGGCAGTTAAGGTTTTGAATAGTGAACTCTGAAATTCCCACGTTTATCATAGTATGATGTTCAGTATAGGAAGGATATTGATTAGAAGAAGAGGGGGACGATAAGGAAGTAAAAGAAGCAGAAAGAAGAACAAGAAGAAGGAAAAAAGAAGGAAACAGAAAGAAGAAAGAAAGAGAGAGACGAAGACCCTCTTAAGCTAAACCCGAATAATTAATCAATAAGATCATTCCGGTAAAATTTTGTTTCAACAAAACTAGTTATGTTCAGTAGAAAGACGAAATAACAGTTCAACGAAACAGCTACACCAACAGCATTCACCTTATGCGATTCACAGAATTATATTATTTAAATTAAATTAGATTCTTCCAGTGAGCTGAGAAATGTTTGCTAACGTTGAAGTCCACTTCGGTTAGTAGTTTAGTTTGGTAGGGTTAATCACTAGTACAAGAGCTAATACGGTTAGTAACTTAGTAATAAAGTTTGATCATACGAATGCATTTCACATCATAAAGGTTGTTTTTGGCTGAGCCTTAGTTTTGTCGTTAATGCTCAACGCTTTCATCGATATGCTTATTAAAATTAATGAATGATGACGAATGATTGGTCATCTTAAGTTCCTATTTAATATGAGCCCTTTTCAGGCCCTCTTTCGTGCTAAGCTACGGTGTTGTGGTGCTAAGTTAAGTAAGTTATGGTGTTAGTACTGTTAGCACTTCGTGTATTCATATGTTACTAAATATACGGATCCTTTAAGAGTTTTGTCAATTGGATCTGCAGAATTGTCATTAACAAAGAGAGGGTCTATCAAGTATCTACCACGAAGGTCATAGTATAATTTATCAGCACTCTCCGCTTTGAGTGCATCAGTGCAGCCGTTCCCTAAACATCTAAGTTTCTTATCCATGTCTTCTTTGTCGGGGCGATGTTTAGGTCTAACCCAAAACCCCCTCTCGTAATCTTGGCGTCCTTGACATTCATACACAGCGTCCTTGGCCGTCTGCTCAGCAGTCACCTCAGCTTCCCCAATATAGCAGTATAGACCTTTTCCAATCGCAGATTTGATCTCATCGTACAATTCATCCGTTGTTAAGCGTCGAGGTTTTATGTTCACTTGGATTCGTGCGGCAGCCATGGCAGCCATCTACAATTTCAAATTGAAGAACACAACCCACGCCGAGAATGGAATGATTGAAGAACGAAATTATTTATAAAAACATTGGTGTCTTTGTAGTGCGTAAAATATACAATTACGACTGCAAAGCCCTAACAAATAGCGACAACGATGATAATAATGACGACTACTATTATCATCATAATCGTCATCGTCATAGTCAGTGTCGCAGTCGTCATCGTCGTCATCGTCGTCATCATCATCGTCATCATCATCATCATCATCATCATCATCATCATCATCATCATCATCATCATCATCATCATCATCATCATCAATAACAACAACAACAACAACAATAATAACAACAATACCACCTTCATCACTTGATCATCACCATCTGTGGTAATAGCAATAGCAACAACAATACCACTAGTAGGCCTACTATTATTACGCATTTGTTTAGCGCCACGATTAACTAAGTGTATTAATTATTACCTTTACTTTCTTATCTAAGACAGTTCTAAGATAGATCCTCTTTAAAAGATTTTGTTAGAAACGAGAGAATTTCTGTTATTGGTTCCGACAAGTCCCAACAAGAATTTTCTTTTACGTTGTATGAATTCACGATGCGATGAACACAGATAAACAGAATTCAGAACACTTTGGTTGCTCAAGTACTTCTACGTGTAATATAAAATTACGTACGTTTTAAGGAGCATAGGCCCTACTATCTCAAATACGATATGCAACTGAAAAGGGGAGATTAGTGAGTTTGATGGTAGGTGAGCTTGCATGGGATTCATTTAGGGCCGACGTTCAAGGATTTTAGATATAAAATTCAAGGCTAAGTAGGGTCTGTAATTTGACAGGCCATCAGGACCAAGAGAAGGTTTCATAAGTAGCGGATGAGCAAAGACAGTTTTGAATGAAAGAACTGTGGAGAGACAGTCTTCTGGATATTGCCTTGATTAAGGCCTGTTTTCGGTACACCATAGGTCGATACCATTGTTTTATATAGGCCTATCGGTGCGATAGAAGTTAACAGTTAACAAGCCTGGTTTTGGTGCACCATCGGTTGATGATTTGTGCATTAAACATATGCGCTATCTAAGTTACCAATGAACAATTAGTCATTACCTCTTTTGCTGATTTCTGTTCCTTCGACTGTTCTGATGAATTTTCCTCTTTTCCTGACGCTGCATCTTCACGTTCCTTAACATTCGTCTGGCTGATAGTTCCTTCCAACTCCCTCACACGTGTCTTAACACAGTCCAAGCTTTCTTTTAAGGCCCACACTTCTTGTTGCAAGTCAAGCACATTCCGACAATTGTTGCACTTCTTGGAATCGAGAGTGAAATTGTCTTCGGTGCCGCACATATTGCATTCGATACACAGAGCAAGACCGCGTTTCTTCTCAGCCATAATGTTTATAAACTATTCAAACGTTGATCAAACCAAATATTACGATCGCTTTATTAGTGCAATCCTGTTCCAAATACTGACTCACTTCGTCTTGCAATTGTCAAGTAGATCTTTGAAGGTCTTTAAAATAACAAGAACGACAAAAGTTGTAGCAACAGCATGTAAAGATCGATGTATTCAAAACAGCTACGACAGTGACGATGACCGACATCATCGTAATCATCATCATCATCATCATCATCATCATCATCATCATCATCATCATCATCATCATCATCATCATCATCATCATCATCATCATCATCATCATCATCATCATCATCATCATCATCATCATCATCATCATCATCATCATCATCATCATCATCATCATCATCATCATCATCATCATCATCATCATCATCATCATCATCATCATCATCATCATCATCATCATCAACATCATAATCGTCATCATCATCATCATCATCATCATCATCATCATCCTCCTCCTCCTCCTCCTCCTCCACCTCCTCTTCCTCCTACTCCTCCTCCTCCTCATCATCATCATCGTCATCATCATCATCATCATCATCATCATCATCATCATCATCATCATCATCATCATCATCATCATCATCATCATCATCATCAACGCTTTTGGAAAGCTTCTGGCCTATGGCCTCTCTCCCCTTTTCTGCATGAGATGGCCAGAGCCATGACCATTGGCCAGGGCCACGAACATTGGTCATCATATGCCATCTCGTTATCATTTAAATCATTTGTCAAGACTTACTTATTTTACTCTGGTTTTTGCGTCTTAGTGAACGTATATCCGCGTCTCGGATTCAGATAATTGATGACTCGTTAAATAAACAAAAATATAAAGAAATAAATATAAAAAATGAAATAAATTATATACAATAATAATATTATCCTGTAGCAAAACAAATCGCAGCTTAAGTTCTCGTTGACCCCTGGTTGAAATAACAACGAAAGACGAACTATCTAGACCAACCTTCGACTGCTTTTCTTCTTTAGCAGTAGCTAATACGTAAAATGTATCGATCAACTGAACAAAAAAACGATTAAATGGACTGTCTGCGAAGGCAGCGACATGCGACTGCTGCATCCAATGATGCGACTGCTGCATCCAATGTGGTCACGTGTACTGACTTGTTTACCACCACACTAGGCCAATCACGATCAATAACATCTGCTCTTGGTGGGTAGCATCGGTTGCAACGCCTGTGCAGCACTATCCTTCGTCGGCTGCAACGCCCGTGCATCTTATTCCTTCGTCGGCTGCAGTGTTTTGCAGCGCCTTCCTCCCTTTTTGCATAATTAGGCCTTATATTCGTTTATCATAATAAAATCTGGATGATACACTGCACCGATCTATATGCATCTACCGTAGCGTCCTCCTTCCCTCCCTCTTTGCATCTATGTGCAATTGTGCATTCATGTCATCAATGTAAATGAATTTGTGATCAATTACAGAACAGGCTATAGAATCAAACTCGACTCTTCCATTTACCTATTTACTGACGAACGTTTGGTTCTTAATGACATTTTACTTCATCTAGGCTAATGCAGAGAGCGCCTCTGCATGATTAAATTCTCGGAGTGATTTGACCTTATAGATTAATGTAGATTGACTGCACAAGGTTCGTCACGTTGATATCAATTTCGGTTAGTAGTTCAGGCTAGTAGGATTAATAGTTAGTAGTAGGGCTAGTAGGCTTAGTAAGTAGACTTAGTATATATAGTTAGTAGTAGGGCTATAAGGGTTAGTTGTAAAACTTAGTCACATAATTGTTAATTTCAGATTGATTTCGCATCATAAGCATTGTTTTTGTCTTATCCTTTTGCCTTGTAATGTTAAACGGTTCCATCAGTTTGCTTAATGCTTATGAATGTTAATAACTGATCACTAGTCTTCGGTTCCTGTTCCAAAACACGAAACAGTTTAAACAGATAAAATTCACACAGTGGAAAGGTAGAAAAAGGTCACAAATGCGGCCTCAAAAACCACTTCTCACCCTCTTCAAAACTTATTGATCCGTCACAAAACTTTCTCACATCCTACGTAAGTGTGAAATCCCGCGCTTGGCCAGATTCCAAGCAACTCACAACTGACGCTACGTTAGTTTGCAGTGTTTAGCTTAACAAGGTGTATGTAATGCAGCGTTTCCCAAAGTGGGTTCCGCGGAACCCAAGGGTTCCGCGGGGTGATCCCAGGGGTTCCGCGAAAAGTTGTAATTTAACAGAATTTTTATTGAGAAATATCATTGGAATAAAACATTCCAAGCAGTTTAAAAAAATACACAAACAGTTTTATAAAAGTTTAAAACTGCCGTCAGTCGTCTCTTTTGTATGTTAACCCCATTGAGCGAAAATCCGGACTTTCGATGCCCTTTAGCTATCCAGTAATTATATAGAATTATAGATTGTAGAGGTCACTGCAGGGACCTATGTACATTGTACATAGGTTAGAGCTGTAAACTTGTGATAATAGGGACGTAGCCATCTTTGTTATCGTTACCTCGACGAAACGAATCCGAAAATGATTTTTAAAAGTACAACTGAGTCTGATAATCGTACAACAGTATTAGCAATTAATTTTTTTATATGCTGGTATGAAAATCTGACGTAGAGCGTTGGCTCAAGGAGGGAAATTTAAGGGTTCTGAGCCTATGTTCAAACTAGTACTAGTTTGTGGACTGTTTTCCAACCTTGCATGAGTTTTTAGTTGAAATGGACTGTTCTCGACTTCTCGACCAAAATATTCGTTGAAAAATTGCAGGTCATATTCACGACCTGGAAGCAAACTTGGTTAAATACTTTCCTCTCACGAAGGGTGATATTAATTGGATTCGAAACCCATTTAAAGTAGCCGAAAACCCGCAAACTTTTGTAATAAAGGTTATGAACTTCTTATTGAGATAACGTCGGACTCGCAAGAACTTTCCGTGGCCAATTAAAGAATACCCCACTGTCGCGAAATGTACAGTTAGTGTGATTCTGCCATTTGCCATAACGCATTTGTGCGAAACTGAATTCTCATAGTAGGCTATACTGCAACAAAAGCCAAATATAGAAATTGACTAAATGCTGCACCTGTCATAAGAATTCAGCTTTCTAGCATTAAACCAAATATAAAAAATTGGCACGAGAAAAAACAAAATCACTGTACACATATTAAAACTTCATGTAGGCCTACTCCCAATATTGTGCTCCATAAGTCTTGGTCTTAAAAACTGTACACTTTAACATTTGACATTATAAGAGAATATAAATTGTTTTTACAAACTCCTTATATGGGTGTATCTTTAGTTAGGCTTATATTAGTATGCTTCTCATGCGCTACTTATGCCTCAATACGCTTAGTTCAGGTTGGGGTTCCGCCATGATTTTAAAAGGTGACAAGGGTTCCGTGGCCGAAAAAGTTTGGGAAACGCTGATGTAATGAATGCAAGTCTGCGAGACTTCTCAGCGCTAGAAACAAGTGCTACGTGTCAAGAAGCAAGTTTATTCACCAGCGGGGGCGTCTACACAATAGAAACCTTGGAGCAAATGCTCCATCCAAGAAATAGGGGGGGAATCTCTTAGTGTGTGTGCCACCATTTTAGGGGGAGGGAAGGAACGGGGAGGGGGTTAGAAGAAGGGGAAAAGGGACGTTGCTCCAATGACTTAGGAGGGGGACAGACACCCCTGTTCACCAGCACTATATCAAATCAAATCCTCAATACCCAAGCTGTCTGCTCCTATTCGGTATCAGGTGAGGATCCCGAGGACCAAATGTAAATGAAAATCTTCGAAGTTTCTCTGCGCCACACAAAAGCTGCGTCAGAGAAACCAGCCTATGTATGCACTGGCGTTATATCAGATCAAGTCCGCAATAGCCATGTCCACCTTCTCCATTCCGTTGCCAGGTCAGAATCCTGGGAGGTCAAGGTGAGAAAACGCTGGATGGAAATTGCTGGCCATGGTGGTCGCGGGATAGCACAGGAACGGAAGGAGAATAGACTAGCTTCAGAACTTTAGTTTTCTGTCAGGAGAGAGGTCAAGCGCAGGAGTGCGACGACTGACAGATGAGAGAGAGAGAGAGAGAGAGAGAGAGAGAGAGAGAGAGAGAGAGAGAGAGAGAGAGAGAGAGAGAGAGAGAGAGAGAGAGAGAGAGAGAGAGAGAGAGAGAGAGAGAGAGAGAGAGAGAGAGAGAGAGAGAGAGAGAGAGAGAGAGAGAGAGAGAGAGAGAGAGAGAGAGAGAGAGAGAGAGAGAGAGAGAACCGGACCGGACCGGACCGGCGAAGGCCAACAAAATTGTCTAGAGCAACATGTCATAGCACATACTGAATTCAACCGTTAAAATTTCATTGCTTGTTTCTCTGAATATTCGACTGAATATTCACACTTTAGAACAAGATGACACAGCACTTACTTGCAAAGTGAGGACGTTAAAATGTCTTCCCTAAAGATTCCACTGTTAGCCGTATCCAAATGTTCTGCGTATTAAGACTCCAGATTCAAGGTAGATCTAACGCAGTTATAACCGTGACTTTGCTTAAAAATCAACGCTTCCCGCTTTTTTGTTTCAAACAATGATTGGCGTTGACATACCTGGACAGCCAGCACGACTATCAGTTTCAGAGTTATACATAGAAGCATCGGGAAACACTTTATCTTTTCCAAAATGTCTATATATCACCGTCATTGTTAAAGTGGTTTTATGTGTGAAAAGTATTCTGTTAGGTATAATAGCGCTCTGGGTCTGCAATGCAACGATTTAAGGTCTGAGCTTGCTGACAAGACTCCGCGTCACGATCCCCCTATAAATTGTTCGAGTGCACTGTCTTGCTTCACGCCTGAGAAACAAATTTACTCGTAATTAGTGCATTAAATAATTCAATCAAATTAATTACTAATTTTGAACAAATTATACATCGTAATAAGTGCAATAATTATATTAGAATAAATTAATAGATAGTTAGCGAATCAGTCGAAGGTCGCTCCGGGTGAAATCGTTCTAAAGTCATAATACACTGGAGAGTCATTTCGAAATCCGGTTAAGTCAGATAAACCAGAAGTCAAGCCACGGAGGAATCTGAATCTGAGGGAAACATCAATTTGTCAAAAATAAGTAAGTCAACTTATCCTCGATCGTTGCATGGAGTCCCTTCAGCAGGCTCGTGTGTGTAGTCGTTGGATTACAGACCAGGCATGCTACCGAATAGACAACCATGGCAACGGTCGTATGCATTTAGTTTTTTTTTATATCATATAGACTCTGAAAATCCCAGGGGTATTTTCGTTGCCCGCCTGCTATGCAATATGGAAAGTACATGAGTAGAGCAGCAATGAAAATTGTAGTAATGTTTTCATTAACTAATTTGCTAAAATTTCATGAATTAATGAACGTTTCAATTAATAAATTCATCAACGTTGAATAAACTGTCTTAATCAATTAATTAAATGAATAACATTGAGTAACTTATTTCAATTCATTAATTAACATCGAATGCCTGACTGGATGTTTTAATTGATTAATTGTCACCGAATGAATATTTAATTAATTAACATTGAATAAATGAATCAGCTTTTTAGTTAGTTTTGACAGATTGATGACCCCAACCACCGCTACGTACTGTTGCCTCTCACTCTGTGCAATATTCATTTGCTAACTCTATTAAAATGCACTTAATTAGATCAGCGGTTCGCAAACTTTTCTGGGTCCCGACCCACTTGTGAATATCTTGGCAGTCTCGATAACCACTGTGTAAAATTAAGCATTGTGTACTAAAATTTGCTTCGTAAATTTGTATCGAAATTTACGTACAGCATTTTAAAACATTAAAAGGAAATTTAGGTTAAAACAGTTTTTCAATTTATTGCAATCCAGCTAGTTATAGCCCAATCACAGCCAAATGTTGTTGCTGCAAAAAACGAATGTTTCTGGAAAAACATTTGGCGACCCACTTGCCAGAGCTTCGCGACCGACTTTTAGGTCGCGACCCACAGTTTGGGAAACTCTGAGTTAGATGACCTCGATAATCATTGGTAGTGCCGGCTCCTAGGCACAAGCAAAGCAGGCAGTTGCCAAGGGCGCCAAAATCTGGGGGGGGGGGGCATTTTCGCAAAAAAGTTTTAACGGTCTTATGTTTTTCACTTTTTAGCAATGTTATATTATGTAATGTAATGTAAATCTCCTAAAATTCTCAGCTCAAAACGAAGGCTACATCAGGGAGACTAGCTTATTCACCGGCGCTACATCAAATCAAGTCTCTAAGACCTTGATTTAAACTGAATACAATTCTAAGTTTGCAATTGATCGAAGAAAATGGAAGTGATTTATTCGTATCCATCGCCGCTATACCCCTAAGCCGTAATTTTTCTGGTTAACGGCTGGCTTAAGCAAATTTACGGCTGGTTTTTCGGCTAGCCGTAAAAGAGTGTAAACTACCTTTTCCGGCTAGCCGTAAATTTTTTACGGCTAGCCGAAAAAGGTAGTTTACGCTCTTTAAGCGCGTAAACTACCTTTTTCGACTAAAAGCGCATCAGTCATTAACACAGTAATACAATAAACACTAGGGACTACTTTTAAATCGAAAGGTGGGCAATATTCACTCAGTTTCAAAATAATTTTAAAAATAAATTCAAATAATTATGTTAAGAAACAAACGGACATCATGTGGAAACTTATAATCACAACTATGCGCATGTTGTAGCCAAACTTTTTTCCGGCGGCTAGCCGTGAAATAACTCTCGGCGGTTTTTCGGCTAAGCCGTAAAATTTCCGGCGGTTTATCGGCTTGCAGAAATTTTTTCGGCTCGGCGGCTAACGGCGGCGGCTTAGGGGTATGATCGCCGCCAACCAGTTGTAGCCAGGAACTGATGCCGATGAATGGCCCGGTTGTTTTGTCCGTTCCGGTGCCAGATCAACCCTAAGATACAGCACGGAGTAACAGATCTATAGGTCGATGCAAAGGTCAACCAAGAGCAAATTTGTTTAGTGGCATCAGCATGTGTAAACGTTAAAATGTCCCCTTTGTTCAACATTTCGTCTGCGTCTTCCTAAACTTCTTCATGCCCCGCATGCTAAATTTGAATTCCACCCTGCAAAAATTTTCACCGACCCTACATTGACTTAACCTCATCTACATGCCCTGAAATTGGGAATTAGTTTCTAGTGACGGATCAATGGCAAGATGTAGGCCTAATGCGTCACACCTGAAACGTAACCTTTGAAGTTAAAACATCTGTTTTCTCTGAAATTACACTTGCAGCTGCACTTAGATTGTTATTGTCCTTCGTCTGCGGACCTGAGACATAAAACAGTTACAACGATATTTAATCGTATTGTTGCTTTTATTTTGTTTGAGCTTAGATCATTGACTGGTGGTGTTCAAACTACACGTTACCTTATAAAGATTGTACGTGTATGTAATCTGTGGGCTGCCAGAATGAAGGTTTGGTCCCAAGTCTTAATACAAAGGTTATTATTATTATCATCGGCATGCGTGCTCACTTTACTTCACGTTGTAATCGGCGTTAAAAATTTTTTAAAGTCGGACATCAAATTAACAGGGTCGAAGCTATATACAGTCATAGGAAAGCGTGAAAAACTAGCATTTACGTCGAACATGTTGATATAACCACGGCACATGTAGTGTACCATTATAGGCAGTGAAGGTTTTGCATGACATAATATTACTAACATATGTTGTAGGCCTATATTCATGTATTTAACACAAACGTTAGGCAAAAGGTGGCGCTGAAAAAGAACCGAAACCCAAATGAACTTAATGTTACTTTCGGTAAGTTTCATATTATTAAAATGTGTAGTGGCCTATAGTAAACTGAGTTCTTAATCGTCTCTATTCCAGTCCAGCCATATGCCTACACAAAACACAGACTCATAGCGATTAAAAACTAGTTTAATCTGAAAGCGTTATATATTAGTTTAATCTATTCGGAATAAAATAAGTAGGCCTAAGTGAATAATCTCGTAATAAGCTCTGTAATCAAACAGTTGCACTTAGCCTAATAGTAATTACAACGGTCATTCCGCAGAGAATTTATTTCTGTTTCGTAGCCGTGATCGTAATCTTGAAATTTCTACAGAGCCCAAAAAATGTATTCGCGGAAGCCAACTTATTAGGAGAGGCAGCATTCCTTAGGCCCACTAGGACCACGGCACGCATATATACGCACATAGACGATTCCTCTGTCGCCTCTAATACAGTTGCGATTTCCAGACCATTCATTCAGACAAAGAACATTTCCTTTGTACTCTGCGATGAGCTCCCTTTCAAGCTCACAGACTTCATTCTTCACAATGAGGCCATCGGCGTAGAAAACCTCCACGAGAGTTAAACCTAAGTCTTTTGCTTTTTTGTCCGCATGATGGCGACTAGCCTGGTGGCAGCTGGTTGCGTCTGGGGCACATTCACTTCCCTCCCGATGGCACATCGACTGTATCGGTGTTCCATGCTCACTCGCCACTCCAATGTAGAAGTGCTGCTTGTTTTCAATGGCAGCCTCGATCTTTTGTTTCAGCTGAGGCCCCAGTACTTGGACAGGCACAGGTTCATAAGGCACGTATTCGACCTGGCACTGAAATTGCAAATTACAAAATTGCCGTGTCATAAAAAATTATCTGTCAAGCTTAGGCTGAGAAAAGAGCATGCTTACATCTGTGGCGTTTCTGTTCTCCCGTGAGCTCAGTGATTTAACCTACTTATTGTGCGGCAGACAGAGTGATCTCTTTCGCAACGAGCTGAATCTGTAATCCAGCGATTGTTCATATTACAGGCGGCTTGTTTAATTTACAAGTTTCTAGGTAAATTCTTTAGATATACCGGTAATTAAACAGTAAAAGATACACAAACAATTACATGATACGACAATTATGAATCAGTTCCTCAAAGTAATGAAATAGTGCAACTCTATTCGTCGGCCCATCTCGGCTGCCTCACTTCGTCCTCTCCGATCTCTGGATCTGCATGACCTCTTTGTCCCTCGGTCTAGGACCACCATGGCTCAGCATCGTGCTTTTGCCTGCGCTTCAGAAATCTTGAAATACAATACAATACAACAAAGGCACGTTTCAAATGGAATTTTAAATTGACTCTGAGTCGGTATATTTGTTAAAATAACAGGTTTCTCCCTCAGAGCGGGCCTCATCGTCTATGTGAGAATTGCGTCACATCTCTGCGCGCCTTTGCAGTTCGGTAATTTAACGAAGATCTCGTGTCATAGCGTTTAACAGTGGGAGGGATACCATACATTGACTCCCAAATTGTGAAGAAACCTCAAAAAAGATCAAAAATATTTTGACCTCTTTTTGAGCAGATCAGTTCAAAACTCTTTTTTCACCAGATCAGCTCAAAACATAACTAACATAAAGGAGTTAACATAATTATGCTAATGCATAGGCGCCGACTCCACAGGGGCAATAGGGACTTTCGCCCCAGTACTCACCAAGGTTCTGGGGCCAGAGTGTATTTTCGCCCCAGTACTTTTTTGGCCATTCAAAATATAAAACATCAATATGCTCAATAAAACTTAACGCTGGCTGGTCAGTTAAAAGTTTGTAAAGCGGTCGTTTACATGTTGAAAGATTCAAAAGCCGCGAGAAGTACGTCTACGATGGTCACATAGCTGCATGCAGTTAGTATGCCTACATCTGAAGCTGCAGCTGAAGGTGTTAATGTCTACAGCAGTTTGTCGAAGGCAAAGCGAGATGATATGATTGCCGCAATGATTTCACTGCATCACATTGTCACATCTCTTGTTTACCTAACCAAGCAAGGATTGGCTATACCACGTGATCGATCGGGTCAGTCGATCAAGTCGGTCGATACTCGGCCAAGTCGAGTCGGTCGAAAAATCTTCTACTCGATCCGAGTCGATTGACTTGCAAGTCGAGTCGATCAAATGTTTTGACAAGTCGAGTCGATCGTTGTTTCCTCAACTTGACTCGACTCTGAAATATTTTACTTACTATTTTTGGTGGCTACGTCACCCAAGCTTTAATATTATGAGCAAGACTAGTGAAATAAGCCTAAAATGCGCGCACACTGGGGGTCCATTGCCCCCATCTTCCATTCTAGATGTTATCGCTAGGGTGCACACTCTTAATACTGTTGGTGTCCAGCTTAACCAGAAATGTGGGTTCTCCAGTCACATCAGACACCTTTTCATTACGGCAAGACAGTCCTTCTACGCTCTCCGGGTTCTGAGGTTACGTGGGCTTTCGGGGCGCTATTTATTTGATATGATGCGCACCACTGCAGTTGGCAGGATGCTTTATTGCACACCCGTGTAGTGGATTTTGCGAGCGGACAGGAGGACGAGGCCCTAGAGGGAATATAGGCCTCTAGTGAGGAGGCTGGTACCTCATTTGAGGCACTTTAATTGTAATAATGTCGACGCTAGTCTCTTTGCTATTGCTTCTTATTAAAGAATATACTTACTTGCTTAAGCTTACAGTGTTCGGACAATCAGGTCAATTACAGTTTGACAGTTTGATGGAGAGTGTGCAATTGAAATTCATAAGAAATTTAGATACTGGAATATAAGAATGCAAAAGTCGGCAGCAATTTTGGCCAATTAAGAGACTACAGGCTACAGTCCAAGTCGACAAAGTCGAACAAGCCGATCGTTTATTTGCCAAGTCGATCGAGTGGACGAGAGGTCGATTAGTCGACAAAGTCGATCGAGTCGATCGTCGGCCGAGCCAAGTCGATCGTAGTAGCTCGATTCGATCGATCACGGGGTATAGGATTGGCTATCCGAGGTAAGACTCAGTGGCGTCACTAGGGTTGGTGTCACCCAGTGCGGTTAGTCACGGTGTCACTCCCATGGACCTCCTCCCTTGGCCCTTACCAGACCATACAGTATAATGACGGCAATGATCGGAGAGCATTAGAGGGTTCAAAAAAGTAAATTAGCATAGAGTTTCAGGTTTAGGTAAATTGATACTGATACAGTACATTAAGCTGGGTTTACAAAACATGTTTTTATTGTCATCTGTTATTGTTAATTTAAAAATACAAAATTTCTGCTGAAACTCTGCACAGACATTTTAGACAGTCATTTTGGTGTCACTCTCTCTGAAGGTGTCACCCGGTGCGGCCCGCATCCCCTGGCGACGCCACTGGTAAGATTGACTCAACCGCCAAAGGGCTTGAGGAAAGGTTTTTTCGGGAAGGGAAGACAGGGCAGGATAGGCGATGGGCTCATCAGCAACCGTACGTAACTAGGACTTTTCGTTTGGAGGGCTTAAGCAACTTCTCTTAGCAAATCTGGAGCATACAGTGTAGCCAAAGTTAACGAAGGCTGGAATTGGTCCACCAATGACCTCGATATGACTCACGACTATGCGTTTGGATGTTAACTTCAGTTCAACGAGTTGAACTGAAAAAAACACGGAAGTAGACAGACGTACAGGAACAGCAGAGATAACGAGACAGATAGACAGACACACACAAGCTGTGTACCTGAGCGCGAGACCCGATCCCTCCTAATCGGCGGTGAAATAATTATGTGAGCTGAGACAACGAATTGACACGAAAAGCCCATTTACGTCTTGCATTAAAATTTACGTCTTGCATTAAAACGCTTAAAAAGAACACCTGCTTAGAAAGATCGATATCACTTATATTATCGCGTACATGTTTAATGGACGGCATCATTTATACAGTGTTTATACGAATTTTTAGCCGTAAGCATACAACGGGCTGATTTGTTTGAGGGTGCGGGGCTTCAGCTTCGTTTGGGGGCTTAAGGCCCCGAACAAGCCCAACGCTAGTTACGTTCCTGGGGGTCATCCAAACACGGGATCATGGTAATGAAATTCTTGCCCCCGTACCTTTTACTAAAAGTCGGCGTCTATGTGCTAATGTACAATGTACGCCCTAAAAGCCATAGCATACGTTAGTTGGGCCAACTAGCTGATCCGTATCTGGCCACTATTCGTCACCAGTGGGTAGTGGCGTAATACGGGTCAGGTGTGGTCCCGATGACCCTGCATGATCACACAACCACCGTTACAATCACAACCGTTTTCCAGCTAAGCAACGCGCTCTCTACCCGGATAGACCCTCCGGAGTCTGATCTGTTGCCGAAAATCACCCAATGATAATTATGGATTTCGCGGACTTTACTTCATATGGCGCCTGTATATAAACAGATATCTCTGACGCGACTTTTGAGTCACAGTGACACATTTGCGCTACCAATTAGCTTGGATGTCTAAGATGCTTCTACAAAAGTGAAAACGCTAAGAATGGATCCAAAATGAATATTTACGATACGCAATCGGAAAGCATTATTAATTAACTCAAATTCAAAGTCAACTTTAGCTTACCTTTCTCTATAACACATTTTACGGATTTTGAATGAGAAGACCTTTGGAGACCAAACTGATGGCAGTTACTTCGATGACAAACTGAAATGAAAGCAACATTGAAAGTAATAATGAAAATAAAAGTAACAGAAGCTAGGCCAAATAAGAAGGACTGGATGTGGTCACTGTTCTGACTTGTACAAGTAGAGGATGAATAACCCTTGTGACATATCATCACAATTTGTATGTGTGCAGACAGCCATGCGAACAACGCACAAAGCGAGACACATAGAGGCCGTCCTAAAGTAACTAGAAATAGAATAGAATAAAATATAAAATAGAATATATAGAATATATAAAATAGAATATGAAGTCATATCATTCACTTACAATACACTCCAATCCTCACAGCCTTCCTATCTCCGTCGGCTGTTCACGGCCCAACCACTCCGCTCAACCCGCTCCTCCTCTGCCCTAATACTGCCCCGTCCTTCCGTCACCTCATCACTAAAATTTGTCAATCGCCTCATAGCCATAGCTGTCCCACCCCTCTGGAACAAACTCCCACCGGTACTGCGAGAATTACCAGAACCATCCTAGGAACTCACCAAAACCTCACCTCTTGCTATCTCTCCACAGGTCTTCCATTCAAAACTGAAAACCCTGCTTTTCACAAAGCCTATCCCGATTCCTCCTCTTCTCCTTAGCTCCCTCGCCGTTTCAGCCCTAAACCCACCTTACCCGTGTGACTGTCAGCCTGATTGACCCCTTTGGATCTTGACCTGGAACAGATTTCACCCAGGCTCTCGATTATAATTTGACTGAGCGCCTGTGAATAAGCTTGTTCCCACGACTTCGCTTTTTGGGCGCAGTAGATATCTCGAGATTACGATTAAAATTACGAATCCGTACTTCATACTTCATCATCATACGCTTCTATGAAAAATGTTTAAAAAATGATCAAATTGTCCAACATTTTGTCCGCTTCTTCATTAACTTCTTCATCGAACACATGCAAAAAATTTGAATCCCCAACCGGCTAAAATTTCACCGACCCTACATTGACTTCACTTCACCTAAATGCTCTGAAATTGGGAATCAGTCTCCAGTAACCGATCAATAGCAATGTGTCACAGGTCACACCTGATAATTAAACTTTAAACTCTTTTTAAAGGTTAAAATATCTTCTTTCTCTGAAATTTTCACCTGTAGCTGTACTAAGCCTGCGGACTTAAGGTATGAAACAGTTCAAACGCTACTTAATCCTTGTTTTGCTTTAATAAACAGCGCTTCCAGTTTTGTTTAGCTTAGACTATTGTGTTGATCTACCTACATGGCATAAACTGTGTGCCTACATGTACTTCAGCAGATATAACCATGGTAGATGCAAATCTGGTTCTATGCAGTCAATGTTTTCAGCAATATACTGTGCATCGTGAGAAGGAAAACGGTCAAGATCAAAATAATAATAATAAAAACAAGAACATAGGCAACACCAGCTAAACTATAGCAAGAACTAGAACAAAATCACGAACGATTAGAAAAGTAGAAGAAGAAGAAGAAGAAGAAGAAGAAGAAGAAGAAGAAGAAGAAGAAGAAGAAGAAGAAGAAGAAGAAGAAGAAGAAGAAGAAGAAGAAGAAGAAGAAGAAGAAGAAGAAGAAGAAGAAGCAGAAGAAGAAGAAGAAGAAGAAGAAGAAGAAGAAGAAGAAGAAGAAGAAAAAGAAGAAGAAGAAGCAGAAGAAGGAAGAAGAAGAAGAAGAAGAAGAAGTAGAAGAAAAAGAAGAAAAAGAAGAAGAAAAAGAAGACGGAGAAGAAGGAGAAGAAGAAGAAGAAGAAGAAGAAGAAGAAGAAGCAGAAGCAGAAGAAAAAGAAGGAGAAAAAGAAGGAGAACAAGAAGAAGATGAAGACGCAGAAGAAGAAGAAGAAGAAGAAGAAGAACAAGAGAGTCTCTTTAACACTAATTAACATCCCAAGACAAGCATGGGTAAGAAAAGCTAGCGAATCATTTGTTAGCCTCGACATTTGAGGGCAGTTAGCCAATCCTCTCGCTTGTCGCCTAATCTCTCCACTGGCGTTCGACGTTTGATGCATGGTCAGTGTACTTATTTTACGGTCGTATTTGCTAGGAGGCACTAGAGGAACTGAAGTATCAAAATATTTCTCGGTTCTGAAGTGGATGTGAACCCCGAGCTCTAGGTTGACAGTCCAGAATACTGACCCGGAGAATATCGGCGGAAACCAGACTTTCAGTTTATCCAGATGGCAGGGAACGAAATTGCTCGCCGCCATAGGAGCTGTGCTGACTGCGCATGCGCAACGGTAATCGTAATAATCATAAATCCAGAATCCATGTTCTTCATATGGAATCCCTGGAAAACTTCAGTAACTTTACTCAATATTCGTGAATAAGTTGGTGCGCCTAACTTTCATTTATTTTTCTTCCAGTTCTTTATTTTAATGACGAGAAACGTTCCTTGTATTCAACAATCAACAGTACTGTTACGACTATTTCTACACTACTTACTTTAAAAAATAGTTACAGGCCTATTACTATGTCAGTAGTGCTAATTAGTCCCCGGCGCCGCCGCCATCCGCCGCCGCCAATCCCTCAAGTCGAAACCAGTCGCTAAGCTATCGACTGCTAGCGACTTCGTTTACTTAATATTTTGCTTCTTGTTTTAATCACGGTTTCCAAGTAAAAATGAGAGAACAGTGCTTATACTTCTTAACAGCTGATCACATATAATCAATTGTACGTCCATGTTGTTGTCTATCAATGCAAATATGTCTAAGTAGAAAGTGAAACTGAAAAAGTAACTGAAACGAAAACGGAAATTACTTCAAAACTGAAACTGTAATAAAAAATTAAATTATTTCAGAACTGACACTGTAAAAAACTGAAATTATTTCACAACTGAAACTTAAAGTGAAATAGAAATTACGAACAAACAATTGAATGAAAACTGAAACTTTCATTATTTTCAACAACAAAATTTCACTGGCTTGAACTTAGGGGCATGTATTTATGTATATTCGTTTATTAAGTAAACTGCATGGTTGTCATACCGCAACCAGGAACAAAACAGTTAGATAAAGCAGGGCCTATGCTTTATTCTTTTTTCATAAACACTCAAGTGCGTCATAAATTCACATTAACATTAATTTTCGAAAGCATATTGGTCTGTCCTTTGCCAGCATGCCCACATGGAGCGGATCCCATGTAGGACCCGTATTCCCATATTGGTCCCATATAGAGCCCATAATGGTCCCATCTAATGCCCACGGAAATGATGGCACGGTCAGTACTGTATGCGGTGAAATGCATCATATTGTCAAGTAATCAGGCATTTCCAATAGATATACCTGATTACCTGAGAAGTCGATAGCAAGTCGCTAAGTCAGTCGATAAGTCTAAGCGACTTAGTCAGTCGATAAGCATACGACTTAGTCGACTGAGTCGCTAAGTCAGTCGCTAACTCCTTAGCGACTGACTCCGGGTACTAGTGCTAATCAGTAGTTTTTCACATTTTATTACAGAAAAGGATGCACAGACATTATCCAGCCGCTGCACTCTTGGGTAACGCGGCGCCCAGTTTTAGGAACACTGTT
Source organism: Allolobophora icterica (assembly GCA_963556255.1). Lineage (NCBI taxonomy): Eukaryota > Metazoa > Annelida > Clitellata > Crassiclitellata > Lumbricidae > Allolobophora > Allolobophora icterica. Next base: position 2,376,750 of record OY744609.1, read on the forward strand.
TCGGTTATAACCTGTCATGTTAGAGATTTTAGAACATATAAAAACTGCGACACAACTATTAAAGATCGGAAATAGGTGCAAATGAAAAGCACCCGGACGCGGATTTCTGCCAGCATTCCAAGAAGGGCCAATTTTCCCATATGGGACCCGTATAAAGTCCATAATCATGGGTTTCATCTAATGTAATTACGCTTCTTCAACGCAAACCAATCAGCGTTTGTTCTCTACGGTAATCTAAACGATGTTAAATTTCATTAAGAGAAAAACTTATCATTTGTCAACGAATGCTCGACGTTTGAGTCAAATTGCCTAAGGTTGCATTAAGGTTCGGTTTCAGAAGCACGCTCCTGTCGAAGGTGAGCTGCTAGGCCTTCCTCTGTTTTGAAAGAACGCCTGCACTTATGATAGTTGCACCGGTATTTATCTTCATATATCCGCAGATAAACGAATCCTTTTGGCATTACTATCCTTGGATTTCCTGAATTGTCATTAATACAAAGACTATCTTGAAAGTATTTAGCAATTATGGAACTGTATGTTTTCAAAGCACTCTTCTCTACGAGTGATTGAGTGCGAACGATCTTTACGAGTTTTAGGTTTTTGTCCTTGGCTTTTATATCCGCGGGATGACCACTTTGTATTTCACCTGTATTTCCTGCAGCTTCAAATAGAGCCTCCAAGTCCGTGTGTTCTGCAACATTCTTTGTGATATCAATATAGAAGTGTCGACCTGATTCAATCGCAACGTCGATATCGTCATCCAACATATCCATATTTCTAATTCTGGATGTCAGTCTTCTAGTGTCTATTCTCACTCGGTCTTCTGCAGCCGCAGCAGCGTTCTACAATTTCAAAATGGTAAACAGTTTGTCTATACAATGGCATAAAGATCAAATGACGACAACAAAGACCTATGTACGGTATAGGTGCGTGTATGCACAATCACTTTTAAAACAGCGAGAATGATGACGACGAAAAAAGGGAAAACTTAAAAGAATATGATGACAATGGTGATTGTGAAAATGATGAGTTTAACGGAGGTTCAGCGTGTGGCGTCACTGTAATTGCTGAGGCCACATGAGCGATCGAAAATTACAAATTGAAGAACGAAACCAAATAGATTAAACACAACCTAGACCAGAATCTTTATGATGATGACGATGATGCTGATGATGATAATAATACTGAAGATGATCGAGATGATAATGGTGATGCTGATGATGATAATAATAATGAAGATGATCGAGGAGATAATGGTGATGCTGATGATGATAATGATGATGACCCTTATGATAAAGGTGATCATAATGGCAGTGGTGGCAATTATGATGATGATTATCTCAACGATGACGATGATGACGACGACGATGGTGATGATAATGATGATGGTGATGATGATGATGATGACAACGATGATGATGATGACGATGATGATAATGATGATGATGATGATGATACTGGTGATGATAATGGTAGTGGTGGCAATTTTAATGATGATTATCGCGGACTCTTCCTTTTCTTTCAACTCTTTCTTACATTTACCTGCGGTGGTTGGTCGGCTGCCATTCCTGCGTCGCCTAAAGCGATAGCGGCCATCTACAATTTCATTTGAAGAACGAGATTACTTAGTAGAAACAAACTTATACTAGTAATATTGATGATGATGAT
>OY744609.1:2383417-2390917 GCA_963556255.1 Allolobophora icterica
AACACGAATCATGTGCAGAGGAAGAGGAAGAGGAAGAAGAAGGAGAAGATGAAGAGGAAGAGGAGGTGGAGGAGGTGGAGAAGGAAGAGGAGGAGGAGGGAGAAGGAGAAGGAGAAGGAGAAGAAGAGGAGGAGGAGGAGAAAGAAGAGGAGGAGGAGGAGGAGGAAGGAGGAGGAGGAGAAGAAGAAGAAGAAGAGGAGGAGGAGGAGGAGTAAGAGGAGGAAGAGGAGGAAGAGGAAGAGGAAGAAGAAGAAAAAGAAGAATAAGAAGACGAAGACGAAGACGAAGAGGAAAAAGAGGAAGAGGAAGAAGAAGAGAAAGAGGAAGAGAAGGAGGACAGGGAAGGGGAACGGGAACGGGAACGGGAAGAAAAATGGATAGGGGAAGGGGAAGAGGAAGAGGAAGAAGAGGAAGAAGAAGAGGAAGAAGAAGAAGAAGAAGAAGAAGAAGAAGAGGAAGAGGAAGAGGAAGTGGAAGAAGAAGAAGAAGAAGAAGAAGAAGAAGGGCTGTCCCTTAAGCAAGACCTGAGGCAGCTATGGGTATGAATTGTTAACGACCTCATTTTCTTAGCCTTGGCATATGAGGGCGGGCGGCCGGACCTCTCCCTCGCCGTCTCATCTACTCACCGACAGCGTACGGTCAGTGTACTCATTTTAGCTGAGTTGACTAGGGGTGCAGATGGAGCAGAAATCTCGGAACCAAATTTCTGCCTGGCGGGGATTGAACCCCGACCTCTCGGTTGACTCCATCACGCTAACCACTACCGAGCACCCCAATCGTAACACGAATCATGTGCAGAGGCGCGTTTACACGTAGGCGCACTATACGCGGGCCTAGGGCCCGCAAATCACGGTAGGGCCCCAAACGATGAAAATATCTTTTCCAATCAGAGTTATCCAATATGATATGTGATGAATTTATCATAAAAATGGGACAATTTAAGAACTCAATTTATTCAAGAAGTAAAAATGGCCAGGTATTTCGCGTTGATTGTTGATTCAACACCCGATGCCAGTTTTTTTATACTAAAATCACTAAATCAAATAACCACATTCCTTGAAAATAGCTTCTATAACTATTCATAATTATAGTCCCAGTGTCACGAAAACGGCTTCAAGTTCAACTTCAGACTCAGTCTACAAGTTTAGAAGGGCCCCAAAAATGTTTGCGCCTATGGCCCCGTTTTCTGTAACCGCGCCTCTGATCATCAGTCTTGTTGTCAAGACCTTAAACCTCAAGACCAAGACCAAGACCAAGACCTTGAACCTCAAGACCAAGACCAAGACCAAGACTTTGAACCTCAAGACCAAGACCAAGACTTTGAACCTCAAGACCAAGACCAAGACCAAGACTTTGAACCTCGAGACCAAGACCAAGACCAAGACCCAAAAAAATCGCAATCAGGTCAAGACTTCTAAAAATTGTCAAGTCGGAATGTTAGCTATTTTAATGAAAACATGAGTCTTTTTTTATTCAAGCAAATTAACTTTAAATGCAAACTGTAGAGAAATCCGAAATTGTATTCAAAAGTCCTTCATGCAAACTATTATTCCAAATGCCTTTTGTATTTTATAAAAACCAATTTCGCTCAGAATTTTCTGACCAAGACGTGCCCAGTGGGCCTCATAAAAATTCCGCCATTTGAAAAAATGCGTTCTACAGGTGCTGAAGTCGCTGACACACACACAGTAGCTTTTCAAGCACTGGATGTAAATGTACAGATAGTGAGTCTTTTTGAAATCTTTCCATGGTTTATCATACCGTCTGATACAGAATAACTGTTGCTGCTGCCAATGGGTGATATAATATATAATATAACAAGGGTTTTAAGTGGTGCAGAAGACGTGTAGTCTGTGTTAGAACCACTGCAAATTTTCCTGACCAACAAGACTTGTATCCATCCATAGATATTGGTCGTATGATGCAGGCAGGCTTGACACAGAATTCTTAAGTTCAGTTAAATGACTGTTCATTTTGACAGCCGGTCTTGGTCTTGGTCTTGCGAGACCAAGACCAAGACTTTGAACCTCAAGACCAAGACCAAGACCCTGAACCTCAAGACCAAGACCAAAACCCTGAACCTCAAGACCAAGACCAAGACCAAGACTTTTAAAAACGAACTCGAGTGCACTCGAGACCAAGACCTTGGTCTCGAGGACAACAAGACTGCTGATCATGTGAAAATGCTCTCACTTCAGCACACTTAAAGAACTTACTTCATTCAATGGATTATGGCAAAGCATCTCTTTTTGATTTGACTGCACCATTCTTTAACTAATCGTACTCAGGAGAAAGAAGGATGGCGACGTTAATCATCTTCGTTATAGAACAGCGTCGTTAAAGAGCAATTAACCATCCTATTCCATTCTGTCGACGTTTGATATTTTGTTGTCTCGATTCTATACATTTGTTTGGAGTTTCAGGATCCGTTCTATAATATCTATTTCAGGATGCATCTTCGTATCTAAATAATCGTTCTAAACTAGCAGGATATCGCGTTAGGCAATTGTCTGGAATGCTTACGGATTCTTGAAGCAAATTAACTGTGGTGATAATAGCAAGGAGAGAAGAAAAATCAAACTTATGACCTCCGTTTCTTCTTCAGCAACAACAGCAGCTCTTGTTGATGTCTCATCTGACTTTGACATGGTTGACCATGAGATCTTCCTTCAGCGACTGGAGCAATCCTGTGGCCTATCCGGTGTTCCTCTTCTTGGCTTAAATCATACCTCTCTGACTGCTCACAGCTGTTTGTCCTTGGTGAAACCAGGACTCAGTGGTGGACAGAGGTGGAATTTGGTGTTCCCAGGGCTCGGTGCTCGGTCCCATCCTATACATCCTTTTCACATGCTTTTCACTCTCTATTTACTAAACATTGGGCAAATGGCCATCTTTTTGCAGATGATGCTCAGGCTTTTGTACATGGTCCGTCAACTGATCAACTCTCCCTTGTTCGCTCCATTGACCATCTTGTCTCTGACCTTCACTACTGGATATCGACTAACCGTCTGTGCCTAAACACTGCTAAGACTCAGTTGATCTGGTTTGGGACTAAACAGCAGCTTGCTAAACTCAACTTTCCATTGCTGACTGAGAAATTCCCTGCTTACACCTACTCTTCCACCGTCCGCGACTTGGGTGTCACACTTGACTCTTCACATTCGCAGATCATATCTCCAACATGATTCGCTCTTGTTTCTTTCAACTGAGGCGTCTCAGTGCCATCAGACGTCTCACCTTCTGTATTTATCACCATAGTCCGCGACTTGGGTGTCACATTTGACTCATCACATTCACAGATCATCTCTCTTCCTTCTTTCAACTGAAGCGTCTCAGGGCCATGAGACGCCTCACCTTCTGTATTTATCAGCATAGTTCACGCATTTGTCTGCCCACGCTTGGACTACTGCAACTCGCTCCTCATGGGTCTCCCCAAGCAGCGTCTCCCCCCTTCAACCTGTCCTAAATGCTTCTGCTAGGCTCATCGCTCGACTCCGCCGGTTTGCCCTTGTCTCTACTTACATGCTTGATGTCCTTCGCTGGCTCCCTATTGCTGCGCGCATCCGATATAAGATCCTCTTCCTTGTCTCTAAATCTCAGCAGCCTACTGCTCCGAAATATCTCTCGAACTATCTGCGAAAACCGCTATCTGCATCTTCTTCTCGCTCACTGCGCTCTGTGAATAGGCTTGATCTATTTGTTATCAGGGCTAAAACTGCCTTGGCCCAGCACCGGGCATTTGCTGTAGTGGTCTCACGATCTGAAATGACCTTCGCTCTCTGCTCAGGGCCAAACTTATGACTGGTTTTCCTCATCGGTCTCACGGTCTCAAAAGGCATTTCTGTTTCCCCGGGGCTTCTGTGCTAAGAGCGCCTTTGGATAGTAATTCTGCCATCTGTTTTTTGGCAGTGCTACATATGTGTCTTTAGTTCCATCGCATTCCTTGACCCCGAAAATGTTAATTTAGACTCTAAAATCATGTTTCCATCACATACATGACTTTACTTACAGCCATTCGAAGATACTTGGCAGCCATTTTGTCCACCATTTTGTTTTTTGGCAGTGCTACATACGTGTCTTTAGTTTCATCGCATTCCTTGATCCAGAAATTGTTACTTTAGACTACAAAATCATGTTTCCATCATATACACGACTTTATGTACACGATTTACCATTTGAAGATATTTGGCCGCCATTTTGGCCGCCATTTTGTTTTTTGGCAATGCTACATATGTGTCTTTAGTTCTATCGCATTCCTTGACCCCGAAAATGTTAATTTAGACTCTAAAATCATGTTTCCATCACATACATGACCTTACTTACAGCCATTCGAAGATACTTGGCAGCCATTTTGTCCGCCATCTTGTTTTTCCATGCAACCGCTCAAAATTCAGCTTGCTAACCACGATTTTCGTTTTCAGCAGGGTCAAATTAGTCTACAAACACCTGTTAGAAAATTGTTACATGATTTGCTTCTGTCAATTTAAGCAAGTTGTGTACATTTGAGTCATTCATTCTCCATTGGCGGCCATCTTTTTTGGCGCCAAAATTTGACCTTTTCCCGAGGTCCGATTTTGGTAAACTTTTAGTATGTTCATCTCCAGACCAAATGCACCCGAAAATCATCATAAAACGTTTTCTTGCAATTTGTTCAGGGTCAAATCGTATATTGACCCGACTATACTCAGCATGGTAGCTAGACTTTGTAACGACCTGTTCTACTACTTGCGGTAGACGGCAGTGTTTCTCCGAAGACATGCGGTCAAATTCAACTGCAGCTACATCTTCATTCGTGTATATACTATTGACACAATTTCGTCTCATTTGATGAGTTATCACAGTAAAGATCCTAAACTACCATCTCAATCTTACTGTATGGCCGTAATCTAAAATTCAACCTATTGAAGTGCCTAAACTAAGCCTAAGGCACGTATTTGTACACGATTGCTGCCTCAAGTCAGATAAATTGTCCAGAGACACCGTATGTGAAGAACGTAATCCGATTGCCAGAAGACAGGAGACAGAGGCTCAGTAACTGCATGTTGTTTCTAATCTAATCTAATCTAATCTAATCATCTAATCTAATCTAATGACTTCTATAGCGCCGTTATCATAATGCATAATCGATGGTCGCAACAAGTGAAATCGGAGTAAATCATAATCCGTTAAAGAAGCCAATTTGAAATCTGATCAGTCAGAACAACCAGGAGTCAAGCTACACTGAGCTACAAATCTTTCAATTATAGCCACCGAAGACACCAGCGAACCGAACAGTGATTTGGTGCGATGCACAGCAAGAGTCATGGTATCCGTTGATCGTGTTCATAGGAAGAGAACTGGTAAGACGGCGGATTGACTGGATTAGGGTAAGATTTCTTTGAAATCGTTAGCTGGCTGTGCAATGTGTGCATACATGTAACAGGCTAAGAAATGACTAAAACTTTCACTTTGATTTTAAGACGTAATGCCTGTCTCCAGGGGCGTCTATCCCCCTAAGTCATTGGAGCAACTTCCCATTTCCCCCTCTTCTTCCCCCTCCCCTTCCCCCCTAAAATGGTGGCACACACACTAACAGATCCCCCTATATCTTGGATGGAGTATTTGCTACAAGGTTTCTATGGTGTAGACGCCCCTGCCTGTCTCTCGGTCGGATCCTGACCTGGCACCGGAAATTGCCAAAAAACGAGGGTTCCGCAATAGTAGATGGGTTTACATTGTCTTGCATATGGAATCACATGGACCCATATGTGGGACACAAGAAATTCTCCCATATGCTGCTTGACATATCCTACATATAATGGCGTTCTTATTCTTGACTCTACTGCATTAATGGCTGATAAGACAATCAAATACGTTTTCTCACAGATCTTCAAAACAAGTAAATGTCGTGAAAAGTCGTAGAAAATCGGAAAACTCGCCTGATGACTTGCCCCGTTTGTAAATTAATAGAGAGCGATAGACCCTTACCCACTGCTCGGACTCACAATCGCCTCTTGGCTCTATTGTTGTTCGATTTTTCAATATTAATTAAGATTTTAAAGTTAATGATCGTATGAAATACCTCACATGCAGATCTGACCCTTAATTTTTGATCTGAATTGTTCAAGAATAGGAGCAGCTGGTATAAATCTCACACGCAGGCTAGACAGACAGGAAGTCATAGTGAGATAGTAAACGATAGAGCCACACAGACAGACAGACAGACAGACGGAAAGACGTGTACAATTATAATTGCAACAATTTGAAATATTCCATTGTAAGAATTACAAACACCTAACAACGCCTCTGCAAGAATTCCCACCTAATCCATCTGATCCTCCGCCTTCCAAGCCTTCTCGTCTTCAACGAAACCCGCCGTAACAGCTGCTCTGCCCCCTCTGTCTGGTCTCTCTGGCAACCGGACTCGGACCTTCACTAAATATCGATATCTGGATAACCCTCTGATACGCCGCAGCGCTCATAAATAAACTGGTGATTTGCGCTTAGCCTTAGAGTGGCGCTTCGTAAATTTGGAGTTCACGATTACGATTACGAACTGAAAAGGGTCCGTTGAATGCAACTTATTAACCAGGTTTAAGTGAAAATTAGACCTACTCAACAATTCGGTATAGTGGTGGGTTTCCTAGGTAATGAATCTGTCGGCAAAAAATAATCCTAAAGTCTCAAACACTGCAGCCAATCCCTAAACAAACCCCTTTACATCAAATGAAAACAAAAAATCACCTTTGCGACTTCCCTTTTCTTCCTTGTCTTCAGCACTAATTGTTCCGTCTCAGATGTGGCGCTCAACTGAACAGAAAAACGACAAAGCAACGATTAGGCAACAACTTTATATAAAGGATGCGACGACCTAATCACTCAATAAATAAATAAATCAATCAATCAATCAACGACATTGACAGCCCTTGACAAGAGATAAAGGGAAATAGAATTGGAGACAGAACAACGAAACAGACAGAGAGGCAGCGAGATAAACGAAGAGAGACAAATAATGTTCTATGATAGTACATTTATAGACCATATTTAATTAATTAAAATATTGTCATACGGGCTTCATATGTCATAGATATGACTTTGCTTTCTCGGGTAATTGAATCTCGAGTATATATATAGCACTGGCGTTAACCTGCCGCAGCTTTTCTATGGCACTGAAAATTTACAAATTTACATGAATATTTTATAAATGTAATACATTACAAAATTAGCAATTAATACAGTACATGATCCGACTCTTTGAAGGTTAAACGTTTAGAACCTATTTCCCGCCCTTCCTGTATTCCTACCTCTCTTCTTTAGGGTAAACGAATTTCTCTGGATGACGGAATTTAGGTCTATCCAAGAAGTCGCCTATCAAAATTAATCATTTATAGAAATAAATGACCCACAAATAGGACCCTTTTTAATGGGACCCATAGACAGCCCGTATATGTCCTACCTAATTCATATGGACATGTTGCAGAGGATTGGGTCTATACAACGATGGTGACAGCAGCTGATGAA
>OY744609.1:2393417-2535917 GCA_963556255.1 Allolobophora icterica
TAAATTGAACTTTTTGTTACGATTGTCACTACTCACTACTCTATCTTTGGCAGCTATTTCAATTTCCCTACTTATATCCATGGTAGCAAAGCGGGTAAGCAGCCATATTATTTTTCTTTACGAGAGGGATGTGCATCCAATTTTTGTAAGCCTGCGAATAACAATATTATCCTTTAACAAAATCGCAGCGTAGGTTTTCGTTGACCTCAGGTGGAAATAAAGCGAAAGAAGAAAATCTAGACCAACCGTTCGTCTTCTTGTCCTTCTTCTTCAGCAACAGCAGCTCATACGCAGATATCTCTCGACCAACTGAACGAGGAAACGGTTACGCACGACTGCCTTACACTAGACTGCCTGCGGACTGCGGAGGCTGCATCCTAATGAGGTCACGTATTCTGATTGGTAGGCTACACGTACGTCATAGAGGATCAATACTGTTCTTGTCTCTCAGGTGTGCACGCAGCCATGCAAACCACGCACGAGGCTATCAAGGGGTGGAGGCGATACAGGCAGAGGCCGTTCAAACTAGCTTTAAATCTTTGCTTTGTGCTTTGTCCTGGGTGCCTTCTTGTGTTAATTGGTGAATAACTGTTTTTCTTGCTATCGTGACAATAAGAGCTGTAGACGTTGTCCAATAGTTGCGCAAGAGGGAGCTAGTCTGACGTGGCTTACTTTGGATCAACTCTTCCGTCCAGATGATGTAATGTAATGTAAATCTCCTAAATTTCTCAGCCCACACGATTGTCCAACATTTCGTCCGCTTCTCCCTAAACTTCTTCATCCGACACGTGCTAAACATGAGTCCCACTCGGCCAAAATTTCAGACCCTCCTACATTGACCACCTCACCTAAGTGCCCTGAAATTGGGAATCCGTTTCTAGTAGCGGATCAATAGCAAGATGTAATAGGTCACACATGAAACGTAACCTTTAAAGGTTAAAATATCTGTTTTCTCTGAACATTCCACTTGTAGCTGTACTAAGATTGTCCTCCCTCCATCAGAGGACCGCAGTACGAAACAGTTCAGACGCTATTTAATCGTCGTTTTGCTTTAATAAACAACGCTTCCAGTTTTGTTTCAGCTTTCTACCATTGACTGGAGTTGAGCATCCTTTAAAGATTTTACATGCATAGGTTTCTATCATCTTAGGCGTTTGAGGGCTGTAAGAAGATCAGTTTCTCCTTCAGTGTTCACTACTATGGTCCATGCCTTCATTTGCTGCCGCATTGACTATTGCAATTCATTGTTTGCTGGGCTCCCTAAAGCGCGCCTTTCATCTCTGCAGTCTGTTCTAAATGCGGCTGCCAGGCTCATTGCCCGTTTTCCTCGCTTCTCTCACATAACTACCTTTATGACTGATGTACTTCACTGGCTTCCTGTTGCTTCCCGCATCCAATACAAGGTTCTTCTCCTGGTCTCTAGGACTCAACTGGGAAAAGCTCCTAAATACCTCTGTGACCTAATGCGCAAACCTCTATCTGCTCTGTCTTCCCGCCCTCTTCGGTCTGCTGACCGCTTTGATCTGCTTGTCCCTCGCGCAAGGACTTCGATGGCTCAGCATCGTGCTTTTGCCATCCTTGGCCCTTCCCTTTGGAATGACCTGCCCCCCTCTCTCCGTAGCAAGATATTGCTTGGGATCTCGCCTTCTTCTCTCCGCTGCCTAAAGACCTTTCTTTTCCCTCGGGGCTGACACGCTGGGAGCGCCTCTGAATAGTCTATGCTGTGAGAGGCGCTTTATAAATAATTATATAAGATAAGATAAGATAAGATAAGATAAGGTTATAAATGTACTATGCTAGCAACATACAAACCTTTATATCAAATTATGGCTCAGAGCCTCAGCTGCAATGCCAGTTCTAGATCGAAACATTGGGAATCGCGTGACTTTCTTTTTCCTAAAACGTCAAACATTATGTCATCGTAACCGTAAACATTAGATGTCTTCCGGCTCAAACGTTAAGTCTTGGTAGCCTGCTAATTCACAGGCGCTCAGTCAAAACAAAATCTGCGATGCAGATATGGTAAGGTTCGGTTCCAAATCTTGATACGAAATTCATCATCATCATCATCATCATCATCATCATCATCATCATCATCATCATCATCATCATCATCATCATCATCATCATCATCATCATCATCATCATCATCATCATCACCACCACCACCACCACCACCACCACCACCTCCACCACCACCACCACCACCACCACCACCACCACCACCACCACCACCACCACCACCACCACCACCACCACCACCACCACCACCACCACCACCACCACCACCACCACCACCACCACCACCACCACCACCACCACCACCATCGTCATCATCGTCATCATCATCATCATCATCATTGTCGTCGTCGTCATCATCACCACCACCATCATCATCGTCATTAAATACAACGCCTGTGCAGCACATACCCTCATCGGCTGCAACACCTGTGCAGCGCAATCCATCATCGGGTGCAACGCCTTTGAAGCGTATTCCTTCTTCGTCTGCAGTGTTTTGCAGCGCCTCCCTCTTTGCATCTGTAAGACACCATAGCACCTGTTTGTATAATTATATTCTTGTATCATACTCAAATCTGGATGACACACCGCACACATCTACATGCATCTATCGTAGCGCTTCCCTCCCTCCCTCTTTGCATCTATGTGCATTCATGCGTCAATGCAAATGAATTTGTTACCTATAACAGAACAGGCTATGCAAACAATTGCACTGAATAATAACTAATAATGTGAAATTCCAGTGAAATGTTGTTTAACGGAACTGTTTATATTCAGTAGAAGAAAAAATGCCAGGTCAGCTGTATTCATCGTATTTGATTTATAGAATTAAACTCGACTCTTCCATTTACTTGTTAACTGACGAACGTTTGGTTCTTAATGACATTCTACTTCGTCTAAGCTATAGTGCAGAGAGCGCCTCTGCATGATTAAATTCTCGGAGGGGCGTAATATATAAATTTCCTTACTAAATAAATAAAATAAAATAATTTCGCAAAAAATTGCTCAAAATTTATATCTGAATATTTGACCTTATCTTATCTTATATGATTATTTATAAAGCGCCGCTCACAGTATAGACTATTCAGAGGCGCTCCCAGCGTGTCAGCCCCGAGGGAAAAGAAAGGTCTTTAGGCAGCGGAGAGAAGAGGGCGCGATCCCAAGCAATATCTTGTTACGGAGAGAGGGGCAGGTCATTCCATAGGGAAGGGCCAAGGATGGCAAAAGCACGATGCTGAGCCATCCTTGCGCGAGGGACAAGTATGTCAATGCTGTCAGCAGACCGAAGAGAGTGGGAGGAGAGAGAAGATAGAGGTTTACGCATTAGGTCACAGAGTGTTTTAGGAGTTTTTCCCAGTTGATTCCTAGAGACCCTAGAGACCAGGAGAAGAACTTTGTATTGGATGCGGGAAGCAACAGGAAGCCAGTGAAGTACATCAGTCATAAAGGTAGTTATGTGAGAGAAGCGAGGAAAACGGGCAATGAGCCTGGCAGAACAGACTGCAGAGATGAAAGGCGCGCTTTAGGGAGCCCAGCAAATAATGAATTGCAATAGTCAATGCGGCAGCAAATGAAGGCATGGACCATAGTAGTTCATCACGTTGACATCAATTTCGGTTAGCAGTTTAGGCTAGTAGGATTAATAGCTAGTGGTAGGGCTAGTAGGATCAGTAGTTAGTAGTAGGGCTAGTAGGCTTAGTAGTAAGTAGTAGGCTTAGTAGTAAGTAGTAGGCAGTGGCGGCGCGTGGATTTTTCAAAAGTGGTGCGAAGTGACAGTGTGCCGCCCCCTCCCTCCCCCGTAAGGCGGAATACCTGTCTAGTGAAATTTTGTCTGTGTTGTGTATGTTAGTAGTTAGTATAGTAGCCTTAGCCATTATTAGCCTACTGTAGTATAAAGCACAGTAGCAGATGATGCAGATCCGCTCCTAGGACTTTAAGCATTTGCAAATCAAATCAGAGGGGGTTCCAGAGAGTAGTCAAAAGAGGTCCGAGTCCAGTTTCCAGAAGGCCAACTCAAAGTTGGCCTCCATAAAGTAGTTCAACTGAGGTCCAAGTCCAGTTTCAGGGGCCAGGTCATCAGAAGAGGCAGAGCAGCTGTCAAGGCAGGTGTCGTTTAGGGCGAGAATGATTGGAAGGAGGATAAGATGAGCCAGGGTAGGAGTAAAGGTGAGACTTCAGTTTTGAATGGAAAGCCAGATGGTGATAGAGGAACATGAGGAGGAGGATGAAGGACGGGTTGTAATGATGATGGAGGAACTGAGAAGCTGCGGAATTCAGAGGGGGAGAGATCAATCCATAGGTGTGGTGCTGTGTTGAATATGGCTCGGTTGGAGAACTTGAGATGAGTATAGTCGGTCGAGCAAGACTGAGATAGGACGATGACCGGGTGGAGATAGTTGCCTGGATTGTGAAGAGATCATGGAAATACTTGGGCTGGAAATATTGTTGGGAGTTGTAGGCTAGTGATAGGACTGAGTCACCGAGGTGGATTCGCTCTGGGATTTTTAACCAATGGAGTGATTTAAGGATAGAAGTGATATGATAATGTTTGGGCGTTCTAGTAACAGCCCTGGCTAGTGAGTTTTGGATAAGTTGGAGACGCTTGATTTGGGTGGACTCAAGGTCGAGGAAGAGGGAATTGCAGTAATCAAGCTTTGAATGAACAATGGAGGTAGAAATGGTGGAGGCAGTTTTAGGGTCGAGCATGGTTCGGATGCGGCGGAGATCACGAATGTGTATGAAGCAGGAGCGCGAGAGGTTGGAGATGTGGTTAGAAAAGAAGAAGTGTGGATCAAAAGTAATACCACATTATCAATATAATTAAGCGCAATTATTTTTTCTGGAAACCAGCGTAGCTAGGGGTGCAGAGGGGGAACATGTGTCCCCGGGCTCCACGGAAAGGGAGCGCCAAAATGAGGGTTAAGATAAATAATTTTACTCTTAATTTTGATGGGGGTTTAACTAATTTTTCCCAAATACATTTGTAAGATTTAATTTTGCGCCCCAAATATCTCCAGTTATATCCTCGATCATTACTTACAAAAGAGTTCTCAGGTATGATTTTGGCGCACTAAGGGGCAGCATGCATGTACTATCTGTATTTTTCATTTTTATTTCATTACAATTAAAATTTCCTTTCGATTATTTAGAAAATGTTAAATAGTTAAACGGAGGGGAGGTGGTGGGGTGCCAGATTCATAGTTCGTCCCCGAGCTCAATATATCCTAGCTACGCCGCTGCTAGAAACTAGGCCTAAAATGATCTAAGTCAATTTAAAACTAAGAAACACATTGAAGCTCACATGAACAGTGAAGATTTACAGTTCACCGAATTATGATATTAAAGTTTCATTGACATTTATAGCAATGAATTACGTAATAACTCCAAATGAAACACTACGTTGACCACAGGAAGCAACCGAAAAAATATTCCAGATAGTCAAAGTGCCGCCCCCTCGAGTGGCCGCCCGGTGCGACCGCACCCCCTAGCACCCCCCACGCGCCGCCACTGGTAGTAGGACTAGTAGACTCAGTAGTATGACTAGTAGGCTTAGAAGTTAGCAGTAGGGCTGGTAGGATTAATAGTTGGTAGTAGGACCAGTAGGCTTAGTAGTAAGTAGTAGGACTAGTAGGCTTAGTAGTTAGTAGTAGGGCTAGTAGGATTAATAGTTATTAGTAGGACTAGTAGGCTCAGTAGTTAGTAGTAGGGCTAGTAGGATTAATAACTGTTAGTAGTTGGACTAGAAGGATTTGGAGGAAGTAGTAGGACTAGCAGGCTCAGTAGTTAGTAGTAGGCTAGTAGGCTTAGTAGTAGGTAGTAGGATTAGTATTCTCAGTAGTTAGTAGTAGGGCTAGTAAGCTTAGTAGTAAGTAGTAGGACTAGTAGGCTTAGTAGTTAGTATAGTAGGGCTTGTAGGCATAGTAGTAAGTATTAGGACTAGTAGGCTCAGTAGTTAGAAGTAGGGCTAGTAGGCTTAGCAGTAAGTAGTAGGACTAATAGGCTTAGTAGTTAGTAGTAGGACTATTAGGCTTAGTAGTTAGTAGTAGGACTAGTAGGCTTAGTAGTAAGTAGTAGGACTGGCAGGATTAATAGTTAGGGTTAGGACTGGTAGGCTTAGTAGTTATTAGTAGGGCTAATATAGGGTTATTAGTAAAACTTAATCACATAAATGCTAACCTCAGATTGATTTGGCATCATACACATTGTTTTTGTCTTATCCTTTTGCCTTGTAACGTTAAACGCTTCAATCAATTTGCTTTTTGTTTATGAATGATGGTAACTGATCACTAGTCTTCTGTTCCTGTCCAAGATCAGCTTTTGGGCTTTCCTTCAGTTTGAAACGACGTTCACGCGTCATGTAGTTGCGCCGGAGTTCATGTTCATATATGCGTAAATAATTATACGATTCCTTTTTCAGTTTCAGGTTTCATGTTTGCTGACCTGTTATTAACACAAAGACGTTCTCTCAAGTATGTAGCAACAAGTTTATGGTATAAATGCCAGTGGAGTCACTAGGGGTGGTGTCATCCGGTGCGGTAAGTCATGGTGTCACCCCATGGCCCTCCTCCCTTAGTCCCTTATCAGGTCATACAGTAGTCCCCGATCCCTAGTAATGTTTTTTGTACTAATGTTACTCGTAAATCGTAATTCCTGTATATCACTGAATGTAATTATTATTATTATTATTAATGAGCTTTTATATAGCGCCCCTTCAAGGTTATCTACTCAGGAGCGCTCCTAGTCCAACCACGGCTAAAGAGAGTAGTTTTTAAGTTTGCAAGAAACAAGGTAGAGTGAGTCATAAGGACCAGGCGAAATGCAACAGGAAGGCCATTCCAGGTTGCAGGTCCAGCGACCGAAAAAGAACGTCGCTGCATAATGGCTGTCCGCGTGCAGGGGACCAATAGCTCGGCCTGGTCAGCCGAGCGAAGAGCAGATCTCCGCAAGACCCCCGAGGTAGAGCGACACAACTCCCGCAGGTATGGGGGAGCAAGTCCCTCTAGACAACGCCTAACCACTGCAGAGACCCTATAGGCAATCCGCAGCGGGAAAGGGAGCCAGTGCAGAACATCCCGCATATAAAGAGAAACCTGGCCAAATCTGGGGATGCGACCAATAAGACGTGCGGCTGCACGCAAAACCCGGTCCAAACACCCAAGGCGGGCAGCTGGGAGGCCAGCGTAAAGGGCGCTACATGGTAATAGTATTAACAATAATGTAATTAATTAATTAATGTAATGGTAATAGTATTAACAACTAGCAGAATTAAAATTACAAATGCATATTTTTATTTTATTTTTTATTTTAATAATTTACCATCAGATCAGCAGTTGCATCGTTAAAAATCAACTTAGCATATATTGATAAAATGTTTGAACTATAGGCCTATGGAGGGCAATGAAGGTGCCTGCAGCTTATGCAGTAGGGTGGAGTGAAAATGGCACTAAAAAATATTTTTAAGCAAACGTTTTCTAATAGTGATGAAAAGTTGCCAGCATGTTAGAGTAAGTAGTGTTCAAAATATTTTTGATTTTTTTTGCGTCTTCTGCCCTCTACCGGCGGTAAAATATTTACCATATTTTCTCAAATGGAAAAACGTCCACGTATAGTGCATTATTTTTTTTCTTGAACGAACTATCGTCGAACGGTAACAATTCATGAAATACACGTTCAAATCAGTGGGGGAACTCGCATATGGTGTGTTACAGGAGTATGGAATTGTAATGCCTAATGAAGGCAGCGACTTAACCGAAAAGAAGAAAATTAGGAGAGAACGAAAGATGTACAGAAGCTCTGTTCAAGCAGGATGCGCCAGTATAACTGTGAGTGTTGAGGGGGTTTCCAGAGAGTAGTCCAAAGGAGGTCCGATTCCGGGGAGTCAGATCAAGAGAGGAGGCAGAGCAGCTGTGAAGGGGGGGGTGTCGTTTAATTCGAGAAGAATTGGAAGGTAGAGGCTCAGATGAGTCAGGGTAGGAGTACTTGAAAAAGTGAGACTTCAGTTTTGAGTGGAAAGCCCGAGATCATAGATAGAGGAACACGAGGAGGCGGAAGATGGAGGACGAGCTGCAATGATGATGGAGGAAGCGATAATCTCCGGGATTCAAGGGGGAGATCGTTCCAGAAACGTGGTGTTCCATTGGACATGGCTCGGTTGGAGAAATTGAGATGAGTAGTGACTGTGGATCGAGAAAGACTTAGATAGGACGATGATCGGGTGGAGCGGGTTGTCTGAATGGTGAAGAGATCACGGAGGTACTTGGGCTTGGAACTTTGTTGAAAGTTGTGGGTTAGTGATAGAACTTTGAAGTGGATTCGGGCTGGGATTTTTAGCCAGTGGAGTGACTTGAGGATGGGGGTGATATGATGATGTTTGGGCGTTCTAGTGACAGCTCTGGCTGATGAGTTTTGAATAAGTTGCAGACCCTTGATTTGTGTGGATTCAAGGCTGAGGAAGAAGGATTTGCAGTAATCAAGCTTTGAATGAACAATGGAGGTAGCAATGGTAGAGACAGTTTTAAGGTCGATCATGGGCCGGCTGCGGCGAAGGCCACGAATGTGCATTAGGGTGGTCCTAATTTTTCAACTTTCAAAATTGCACTCTCCCACCCTTCGAATAGGTTCTCCCTTTGAAGAAACTAATTGGTATAAAATTTCTTACTTATTGGTCAATATTTAGGGTATGCTCAATCCACTTGAAAGTTTTGCTAATTTTGTACAATCACATACATGTAAATTAAAAAGTCTTCTGGTATGGCATGATCAATCATTCGAATGCACTGCATACAGTAGTATAATGGACAGGTGCATTCAACTACTTCATAGTACCAGCGCCGTCTTAAGGCATGAGCACGCTGGGCAATCGCCAAGGCCCCACAATTCTAGGAGCCCCCAAATTAAAAAGACCCCCAAATTAAAGCGTATGTGACCTCCATGCATGCGCGGCAGTGCATTGCTTTGTCTAGGGCCTGCTAAGACGGTACTGCATGGTACAAGCGCAATCCGCTATTTGAGTCCAGTTTCTGCAGTTTGGTACGAAGCAGAAGCGAGACCCTTGAGGATAGTAGCCTTCTTGCTATCGGGGTAGACCCTGTGGTGCTGTTTAATGACAAGATGAGCAAATTGAGTCTGTTCCTCCTCGTCTTTTGTCAGCTAAGCATTGTATTCTTGCATCAGTGCCACCCCTCGTTCTGCAGTATCGTTGACAACACGAAACTCTCGAACAACATCTTCTGCTTGAAAATAGTCTGGATTTGTCAGCCAGACCTCCCGGTTAACTTCCAGGAAGGAATCTGGTAAGTCAAGAATCTGGAAGAAATTACGCCTGTTTTCGGTCACGAAATCACGTAGTCTTAATTTTGGAATCTTGGACTGGTCCTGGCCAAGGTCTTGCTCTCGAGTGCACTTGAGTTCGTTTTAAAAGTCTTGGTCTTGGTCTTGAGGTTTAAGGTCTTGACAACAAGACTGCAAAGAAGGCTATTGCTATCAGCTCTTCACTCAGATACCTTTTCCTCATTGGTCACACGTTCCATAAACGCATTTCTGTTTATACATTAATCTTTCCACGAATCGAGCACAGTGGATGGCACCTGGTCTCACGAAGGAAACTCTGGGAGTTGGAACTCCTCCTAAGAACACGATAGCAAGCACGAGGAATTCACGATAGCCGTCAGACTGATGCATTAGTTCATCACAAAGTCCATGACCTCAGACGAAATATCACAGAGTGCAGCTGCAATGCCCGGTGCCGGAACTTCCACACCAGGCTTGTAATCTGCGACAAGAATATTGGCCCAGAATGCCTTGAACCTCTTGAACAGGAGGATCTCAGGCCCACTGGATGGTCCAATTGTAGTGCTGAAGGCTTCCTCCAAAATAATTTAGTGGATATGACGCCTGCACGCCAAGTAGAGCACTTTTCTCTCCAGCAGCTTCGACCAAAATGCATGCTCGATTCTTTCGTCCTGTGTTGCAGGAAATTGTGTGAAAGCCGAGTCCTTTGATGCAATCCTTAACGCCCACACAGGCAGAACCTCAATCATTGCATATGCCATGGCCTGACCAGTTCCGGAAGACAACTTCGGAACAGAGAGGAGCTGGGATAAAACCATTCACAATTTCGCAGAGTTATATTTTGTATAGCACCAACGACGTCCAACGTCCAACAAAGAAGTGGATTGAGCATACCCTAAATGTGCACCAATCACAACCAGTTTTGGCAGCAATAAGGTTTTACTGGAGGAGTACCATATAAGAGGGTGGGAGACATTAAAGGAAACAAAAATTTTTCCCCATGTTGCTGAGGACCACCCTAATGTGCATGTGCATAAAGCAGGAGTGCGACAGGTTGGAGATGTGGTAACAGAAGGACGTGTAGTCAACAGTAATTGCGGACGGGGGGGAGGAGTACGATGTGCAGGTAAGAGATGATGAGTTAGTCGATAAGTGTATGGAAAGGTTGGGCTTTTCTCGATATGATCAAGAAGGCTTAGGATGATGAATTATGTTTTGGAAAGGTTAATGCAAAGGAGATTGCATGACATCCATTGTGATATTAGGTTAACCACGTTGAAATATTGCATCGATGGTTGAGGGCAGAAGATATCATTTGAAATTTAAAATATTTGGTGTGCTTCTTTCTCTACCCAAGTTGCATCTTTTGCCACTATTAGAATTCCTTTATAAAAAAATTTTTTTTCACTCAACCCTATTATGCAGGCCTCGTTATAAAATAATGTCCGAAGAATACACAATCGTAATCGTAATTGTAATCGTAATCTCCAATTTTCTAAAGCGCCACTGTAAAGCTGAGCGCAAAGCAAAATTACACAAAATTATATAATAATACACAAAATTATATAATAATTACAGTAATGTCAATAATTATTGGCAAATTTTATATAATGAGAAAAAATAACTGGAAATTTGGGTGATTATTTCTTAAAACATTGTAATATAGTAATAATATATTAAAATCAGGTAAGCAATTAAAAATATAAATTTATGGAAATATGCTCATAAATGAAATAATACAAAAAGGAATAAATACGTAAGCATTTCAGCACTTAGTGAACATATCGTTCCTGGCTTTCAAAGATGCGAACTTGTAAACCACTTCATCGAAATCAATTCCTTTCGCCAACTCACTTTCAATTGATCTTAAAGCCTTCACTGTCCCACGACAGAACGTCTTTATCAGTTTCAGCTTTGAAAAGCTTCTCGTAGCCACAGATCGTCAGAAATAATTTTAGGCTTAGTGAAAGGGCTGGGAGAGATTCTATGAAGTCCCATTCAGCTATGAATGTCAAAACGTCCAATAGTGACCAATAATTGGCTTCTTCCAGGTTAATAACGGCACTGAGCCGTTAATTATTCGCTTTTAAGAGATTATGCAGCACATTTTCTCATTAATCTGGGAACAATGAACAAGATAATTTAAAACGAAGAAAATATTGCATTTAAATAAATTACAAACAAAAAGAAATAGCTCACTCATAAAGACTTTCAGAATCTATGGTTCCTTTGTGATTAAATTACTGTTGACGTCAATTTGTCTTGAACACCCAATCCCCTTGTCAAGAATTGTCAAACTTTTTCAAACCCCCTCGCTCCCCCAGTTTGTTGACATAATTAATGGATTTAGCTTGCCAAATATAGAAGTCTCGACCCGTTTCCTTCGCAGACTTGATCTCATCATACAAATCCTTCTTCGTTCTGATTTTAAGTTCAACATTCACTGGCTATGCTGCAATTTAACATTCACTGGCTAAATCTACAATTTAAAATTGAAATCACAACTTCTTAGAGAATACGGTTAATAAAGTAAATCCTGGACACTATGACACTTCTTCTCTCTCTTCCTTCAGGCGTGCGCCGATGATGAGGCCTCAACGTGACGTCTCCAAACAGCTCTGTCCTTGATTTTTTCAACAGCATCCCTCATCTCCATGTTCTGTGCTTTCAGGTCTTCTTTAATATTGTCCATCCATGTCTTTGTTTGCCTCCTTCTGCTTCGTTTTCCCTCTACATGACCGGACATAGCTGCTGCTGGAAGCCTCCTGTCATCCATTCGTGTCACATGCCCGAACCATGTAAGCCTTCTTTTCCTGATCTTGTCTACCACTGTCTCCATCTGACCCAGCTCCTCCCTGGTCACCTCATTTCGGATCTTGTCTCTTCTACTTCTGCCAATTTCCATGGCAGAAGTAGAAGATACACTATGACATTTACTTCAAGACAAATCGACGTCAACAATAATTTAATCACAACAATAATTTAATCACAAGGGAACCATAGATTCTGAAAGTCTTATGAGTCATCTATTTCTTTTTTGTTTGTAATTTAATTAAATGCAATATTTTCTCCGTTTTAAATTATCTCGTTCATTGTTCCCAGATTAATGAGAAAATGTGCTGCATAATCTCTTAAATGTGAATATCCTGGGTAGTTTTCGAAAATATAATGTTTCGAGGGTTTTTCGATGGAAAGATAATTTGGTTTTTTTGGGAAGGGGGATTAAAATTTGTTGACATAATTTCATTAGGGGTCCTTGAATGTTTGACAGTTGTTGACCAGGGAAGGGAGGGGTTCAAAAACGGCCTAAAATTTGTTGACAATTAATGGACGACCCCTATTGATCTACCTACGCTTATAAGCATTGTATGTAATCTGCGAGCTACCAGAATGAAAGTCACGCCCGAGAGTCCTAGATATATGAAAACACTTAATATAGCGCGTACCTCGCAAAGGAGCTGATAGAAACATACCGCCAAAATACAGATGAAATAAATCATATAACTGCTTCGGCAGTCAGCAAAAATCTACACATTAACCCCTCTAAGACTCGTGAAATAGCTATCATCCGTTACAATATTATGCCCTCCCTTGCCTTGGAACCTTCTGTTTCTGGGGTCAACAGATCTACTATACCATCAAAATTTTACTAGTCACTATAGATGAAAAGCTCTTCATATATCAGCTCATATCGAACAGATCCTTTGTTCTTGCTCATCATATATGCTCTTAAAACCCTTCGTAGTCATGGTATTCCAACACACTCTTTATAATATTACAAAAGCAACTACAATGGCACGGCTTATGTATGCCTCTCCTGCATGGAGAGGATCCTTAAGTAAAGAAGAACTTGATCGTATTTACGGATTCATTCGTCGCGCAATACGGGAAAGATTCCTTCCTGTTGATTCTCCTTCATTTGACCACTTTGCCAACCTAGCAGAGATCAGCTCTTTAAATCAATTGTACTTAACCTAAACATGTTCTCCGACGTTTTTGTCCCATACGTCCCCATACTGGCCATAACCTTCGTCTCCGTCCACACTCCTTTGTCATGAGGACAACAAAAACTTCTTACCAAGGCTAATGTTCAAAGATATCTATTAATACATTACTTACACCTTCTCTCCCGTCATCAGTTTATCCTCATTTCATGCTTCTTGTTAATCCATTTTTACAATTACTAGCTCCTAATTTTTCGTTAGCTGATTTTATTGATTTCTATTAATGCTATTATTTTAAATTAACATTTTAATCCTCTTTTGTTCTACTTATTGTTCATTTTATCCAATTGCTAATAGTTGCGTTCTGCAACTATCTATTTGAATAAACGAATATACAATAAACGAATATACAATACAATACCATCAATACCACCACCCCTACTACTGCCACTATTGTCGTTTTTGTCTTACTCTAGAGGCTGTCTATTGTAACCTTTTTCTACCTTTCCATTGTCTGAATTTTACCTGTTTAAACTGTTTAGTGCTTTTGGAAAACCGTTCAATATTTAAACTTTCTATGTGCTATTAGATGACACCTGGATCTTTTGCTTTTCTTCTATATAATATATAGAAGAAAAGCAATACATATATATATATATGTATGTGTGTGTGTGTGTGTGGGGGGGGTGTAGGTGTGTGTAGGTGCGTGTGTGTGTGACCTGGGCCGAGAGAAGGGACCCCCTTGTCGCTGACTTGATTAGCCGGAAAATACGTTTTTACGCTAGCCATGAATATTGATTTTTGTGGCTAAATAATCTGCAGCTCTGACTCGCTGTACAACAACGAATATTATGCTACTTGATGCGTAAAGGTCAAATTTAGGCATTAATGCATTGGGTAGAGACACATTAATTTTTTATCCGATTTCCAGCCAAATGATATTTTATTTTGTGTGTGAGAACAGTGCATAAATTATGAAGCAAACGCTCTGAAATTTTCCCTCATTTTACCTAAGGTGTAAGCTTATAGAAAATGCTGATAAGTCCATTCTCGACAAGTGGTTCCTTCTCTTGGCCGAAGTCACACACACACGCACACCTACACACACCTATACACACACCTACACACACACAAACACACACACACACACACACACACACACAAAAACACACAAAAATACACACACGCACACACACACGCACACACACACAAACACACACATATATGTATAAGCCAACCACCAAATCTTAATTGTTTTATCAATTAAGATTTGGTGGTTGGCTTATATATAAAACAGGACACGCATGGGCGACAGTTTGAATCCATAATGAACTGTTTTGCAACTGCTCGAACCTCAAGATCCAAAATAAACACCCACAGTCTTCAAAACGTTCTTATAGTGGCATCATTTTTAGTACCATTTGGTAGTCGGTACTTTACGCATGAATTTTCTTTATAAGTACATATTATAATATCTATTTGTAAAAGATATGCGAAGAAGAAAAGCAAAAGATCCAGGTGTCATCTAATAGGACATAAAAAGTTTAAATATTAAACGGTTTTCCAAAAGCACTAAACAGTTTAAACAGGTAAAATTCAGACAATGGAAAGGTAGAAAATGGTTACAAAAGACAAACAAACCACTTCTCACCCTCTTCAAAACTTATTGATCCGGCACAAAATGTTTTCACATCCTAAAAGTCGAACCCCAGTTGGCCTGAATGCCAACAATTCCCAAATGACACAACCTTACCTTACAGTCTTTAGATTAACATGGTGTGTGTAGTGAATTAAAGTCTGCGAGATTTATCAGCGCTACAAGCAAGCGCTACGTGTCAAGAAGCAAGCTTATTCACAAGCACTATATCAAATCAAGTCCTTTTCCGTGCCAGGTGTGGATCCCGATGATCAAATGTAAATGCAAATATAAATCTTCGAAGTTTCTCAGCACCACACAAAAGCAGCGTCAAAGAAATCGGCGCTATATCAACTCATGTCCGCATTAGCAACGCTGCCTTATACCCGGATTCTAACCTGGCACAGGTTAGAATCCTGGTAGGCCCCTAGGTCAAGTGGGGAGAGAACGCTGGATGGAAATTGTTGACCATGGTGGTCGTAGGATAACACTGGAACGGAATGAGAATAGACTAGCTTCAGAACTTCAGTTTTCAGTCAGGAGAGAGGTCAAGCGGATAAGTGCGTTGAGCCATGCTGATCATCTGATGCATTTTCTTTTCGTTTTTGTTTTGTTTTGTTTTTTGTTTTGTTTGTTTGCATTTTCTTGTATTTTCAACTAGTCCTTTACTTTTCATTCATACTGTATCTCAAGGACAGTATTTTCAGGGCCTGGTTTTTGTCCCCATCCTTTTTTCTTTTTTGGTGCCATCTTATTACTATGTAACAAATAGGCAGCCCTAATTAAGCGGGACCTATGTCCCTTTTGGGCTTTCCCTATTGTATCCCGAATGCTTTTACATTTCGATTGGTGCCTACTGTACTTTTGTATTGAATTCGGATCAATAAAGTTGAATTGAATTGAATTGACAAATTAGAGAGAGAGAAGAGAGAGAGAGGGAGGGAGACAGAGAGACAAAGAGACAGACAGACAGAGAGACAGACTAAGAGAGAGACAGAGATAGAGACAGAGAGAGACACACACAGAGAGACACACAGAGAGACACAGAGAGAGAGAGGGGAAGGAGCGGGTCGGCGAAGGCCAACAGAATTGTCTAAAGCAAGATGTCATAGCACACACTGAATGCAACCGTTAAAATTTTATTGCTTGTTTCTATGAATAAAATAATCGACTGAGGTGTCCCATCACATTTTAGAACAAGATGACAAAGCACTTACTTGCAAAGTGAAGACGTTAAAATGTCTTCCCTAAACAGTCCACTGTTAGCCGTATCCAAATGTTCTGCGTATTAAGACTCCAGATTCAAGGTAGATCTAACGCAGTTATAACCGTGGCTTTACTTAACAATCAACGCTCCCGCGTTTTAGTTTCAAACGATGACTGGCGTTGACTTACATGGGTAGCCAGAACGCCTATCAGTTTTAGAGTTATACATAGAACATCGGGAAACACCTTATCTTTTCCTAAATGTCTATATATATCACCGTCATTGTTATAGTGGTTTTATGTAGGCCTATGACTGGTATTCTGTTAGGTATAATAGCGCTCTGGGTTTGCAATGCAACGATTGAAGGTCTGACCCTGCTGGCAGGACTCCGTGTATCGACCCCCCATTTATTGTTCGCGCACACTTGCTTCACGCCTCATATACAGATTTATTCGTAATTAGTGCAATAAATAATTAAATCAAATATATTACTAAATTTAAATAAATTATATATATATATATATAAGTGCAATAAATAACTAAAATTAAATTAATAAATAATGAAATTAAAATTGAATCAAATCAAATCATGTTCTGATTATCATGAACTGAGATTATTGGTTGTTAGCCTGACTTCCTAAAAGTGTACTTACTGCAGAGCTATATGCGAGCGCTGTAATTCAGGCCATTAATACCTGTTATCATAATTTTCGTTTCAATCGAAGGTCGCTGCAGGTGAAATCGTTCCATCCTTCCACTGGAGAAGTTAGTTCGAAATCCAGCAAGTCAGATTAACCAGAAGTCAAGCCACGAAGGAATATGAATCTGAGGAAAACATCAGTTTGTCAAAAATTAATCAGTCAACTTGTCCTAGATCGTTGCATGGAGTCCCTCAGCAGGCTCGTGTATGTAATCGTTGGATTACAGTCTAACCATGCTACCGAATAGACAACCATGGCCACGGCCATATGCATTTAGGGGTTTTTATGTCATGGACTCTGGAATTCCCAGGGGTATTTTCATTGCCTGCCTGCCATGCAATATGGGAAGGACATGAGTAGAGCAGCAGCAGTGAAAATTGTAGTAATGCTTTCATTGACTAAAATTTCTAATTTGACTAAAATTGCTAAAATTTATTGAATAATAATGAACGTTTCAATTAATAAATTCATCAACGTTGAATAAATTCTCTTAATTAATTAATTAATTAATTAAATGAATAACATTGAATGAATTATTTCAATTCATTAATTAACGTCGAATGCCTGACTGGATGTTTGAATTGATTAATTGTCACGGAACAAATATTTAATTAATTAACACTGTATATATAAATCAGCGTTTTAGTTAGTTTTTACAGATTGATGACCCCAACCACGGCTAGGCTACGTATTGTTGCCTTTCACTCTGTACAGCATTCATTTGCTAACTCTATTTATAATGCACGTATTGAGATTACCTAGACAGTCATAGTCAGTGCCAGCCCTAGGCACAGGCAAAACAGGCAGTTGGCTAGGGCGCCAAAATCTAGGGGAGGGTCATTTTCACAAAAATATGTTTTATGTTTTTCACTTTTTTAGCTATTTTTTTCAATTACAATTATTATTTTCATTTGAATTCAATACTTTGGCTTGTGAAACAAATTTAAAACAATTAAATAACTCAGTTGAGCGTAATGTTCTGGCTGGTTCCTCATTAGTTTGTGACGTGAAGTGGACCGTGGAGTGCCAATTGTATGCTTTGCCTGTGGCGCCATCTGGGCAATAGAGTCCGCCCTGGTCCTAGATGCACTGCGGCGGTTGTGTGAAGTTACTCAAAAGGCGCTGTATTAAGTGTCTTGATATATTTCATGCGTAAGAACATAATTAAATAATTAATTAATTATGTTTTACGCATGAAATATGCCAAGACACTTAATTAAATAATTAATTATTGTTCAATCGATGAATGCAGGAAGTGATTAATTAAATGGTTAATCAGTTAACACTGAGTGAATGAATTGTTTGATTAAATTGAATAACTGACAGTTTTAATTAATTAAAAAGCAGCTAACGTTGAAGTAACAAATGACTGATATATGTGAAAGAAGTGTTAATCTAACAAGGATTTAACATAATCTAAGACGATTCCTAACAATAGCGCTATCTTTCAACGTTCAACATTGTATTGAACTGTACGATTCCATGTCAACGGTCATAACAATGTCGTCATCGTCATTATCATCGTCGTTGCTATTTTTGAAGCAGTAACTCATAATCTGTAACTGAATATTTGACCCACTGGAGATTGACTGCGGCAACATTTACCACAATGAATTCCATTTCGGTTAGTAGCCGTGGTTAGTAGGATTAGTAGGCATAGTATTTAGTAGTAGCCTCTTGTTATTACTAGGGTTAGTAGTAGTTGGTGGTCTCTGCCTATCTCTGTCTCTCTACATTTGTCTCTCTCTTTGTCTCTGTCTTCCTCTGTCTCTCTGTTTGTTCCAGGTTTTTTCAGTTTATCCGTCTTTATCCATCTATGTCTCTCTGTGTCTGTCTCTGTCTGTCTATCCTCCTCTATCTGTATGTCTTTTTTCTCTACTGATGCCGACCAATTAATGCAACATCAACAACGTTTAAATTAAAGTGGGTTACTGCAATTAGGAGACAATTACTGCTAATGAGTGCGTTAACAGTGACAATCAAGACACTGGATGTCGATTTTAGTTTATCTTCTCCATCCAGAAAGTATTTAGGCCTAGTGAAAAGTCTTTTAAACTATTTTAATTTTCTAAAACAATTTAATTAAGGTAAACGCCTATATTGACAAATTATTATTAACCTAAATAAAAACTGACAGAAGAGCATTTTAAACTACTACAAAATACGAATGTTAACTTGCATTTTAGAAATGGAACTACTACTTTCAATGCTACGCAAATCACTGGCAACAACGCTGCCCTACTCTCAACGTTAGTTCATAATTTATGCACTGTTCTCACACACAAAATAAAATATCATTTGGCTGGAAATCGGATAAAAAATTAATGTGTCTCTACCCAATGCATTAATGCCTAAATTTGACCTTTACGCATCAAGTAGCATAATATTCGTTGTTGTACAACGTTAGTAGGTGCGGACATAGACGGTTCCCTCCTTTGATCTTATACATTGATCATTTCCCTGTATTTTGTTCACGCAGAGCTCATGCTCTATGTGTTCTCTGATTAGATCGGCTTCAAGGACACAAACGCTGTCCTTGTTCATAAGTCGCGTGTGGTAGACTGTGGGTTCGTGATCTCCCATTGCTTCGTCAGCGTGGTGGCCTCCGCTGTCACGTTTGCGTACTGCGTCGTCTGCAGTAGGTCTAGGAATACGAGAGCTACGGCGCGGCTTTCCAGCGACGCCTATGTAGAAATGCCGACGCTTTCTTTTAGCCTCTGCTATGATATCATCGAGTCCTTCCTTCGACGTTAGAGCATACATCGCCATCTGCTGGGTGGTTTTCTGCAAAGAATCATCGTGGTATGACGTAGTCCTAATCGCAATCGAAATATAATTTCAAGATTTCTACAGCATCCAAAAATACAAGTCGCGGAAACTAACCTATTCACAGCCGCTTGGTCAAAACAAAATCGATAGGTGGCGGGGTCAAAATCGGTTCCAGGTCAAGATCCAAAGTAGTATATCAGGCAGACAGTCAGATGGTTAAAGTGGGTGGTGCTTAGAGTTGAAACGGCGACGGAGGTAAGGGAAAGAGAGGTCTCGGGATAGGATTTGTGAAAGACAGTGTTTTCAGTTTGAATGAAAGACCTGTGGAGAGATAGGAAGAGGTGAGGTTTCACTGTGTTCGTGCTTAGTTGGTCGGTTGATGTTGCGATGTTGTGCAATGCGATGCAACGTAAAGCAATGTAATTTAAGGCAGTACAAATGCAACTGAATGACTCAAACAGCGCCTTGCACAGCCGTTGTGTTCTTCATAATTTACTGTATCGTTGGTCTATAGGTAACACTCCTGGTCAATGAATATACGGTTACGGGTTTGACTCTGTGTAACGACCCTGGACAAGTTGTTTATGTACACATGAATCTCTGTCATCAAGCAGTTTATACTTTGGTAGAGGTCTTTAGGCTGGACAGTAAAAGGATAGTCCAGTCCAGCGATGAACTGGTCCGGTGTCCAGAACCTTGAAATTCGTCCATTACCGACTTAAAGGCCTTGGAATAGAAGCTGAGCGCCTCCGCTAAGTCCCACTATTGGACACCGGGCCTTTTCTAGTTCAGTGACTTATGTCAGTTGAAATATGGTCAACATGCATTTGTAAGAGATAAGCTCTAAGTGAAGTCAACATTTATACAGACCCAGGAGTCAATGAAAAAGGTCTTAGAAAGTAATAACAGCTCTGCTCTATTTTCCACTCTACTAATCGTAATTTCCAAACTTCTAAAGCGCCACTCGAAAGCCAAGCGCAGGGCACCAGCTTATTCAGGAGCACTGTGCCAAGTCAGAGGGGTTTCCAAAGAGTAGTCCAAAGGAGGTTCGAGTCCGGTTTCCAGGGGGTCCAGATCCGGAAAGGAGGCAGAGCAGCTGTTAGGGCGGGTGTTGTCTGGGGCGAGAAGAATTGGAAGTCGGAGGGATCAGATGAGCCAAGGTAGAAGTTCTTAAAAAGTGTGACTTTCATTTTGAGTGGAAAGCCCGAGGGTGATAGAAAATAGAAACTGCTTGATCCAACAGTGAACCTTCTTGCATTCAAACTTTCGATCCACCATCGTTAAAATATAACTAATCCACGACTGGCTTCATAGGCGCCGACTCCACAGGGGCAATAGGGACTTTCGCCCCAGTACTCACCAAGGTTCTGGGGCCAGAGTGTATTTTCGCCCCAGTACTTTTTTGGCCATTCAAAATATAAAACATCAATATGCTCAATAAAACTTAACGCTGGCTGGTCAGTTAAAAGTTTGTAAAGCGGTCGTTTACATGTTGAAAGATTCAAAAGCCGCGAGAAGTACGTCTACGATGGTCACATAGCTGCATGCAGTTAGTATGCCTACATCTGAAGCTGCAGCTGAAGGTGTTAATGTCTACAGCAGTTTGTCGAAGGCAAAGCGAGATGATATGATTGCCGCAATGATTTCACTGCATCACATTGTCACATCTCTTGTTTACCTAACCAAGCAAGGATTGGCTATACCACGTGATCGATCGGGTCAGTCGATCAAGTCGGTCGATACTCGGCCAAGTCGAGTCGGTCGAAAAATCTTCTACTCGATCCGAGTCGATTGACTTGCAAGTCGAGTCGATCAAATGTTTTGACAAGTCGAGTCGATCGTTGTTTCCTCAACTTGACTCGACTCTGAAATATTTTACTTACTATTTTTGGTGGCTACGTCACCCAAGCTTTAATATTATGAGCAAGACTAGTGAAATAAGCCTAAAATGCGCGCACACTGGGGGTCCATTGCCCCCATCTTCCATTCTAGATGTTATCGCTAGGGTGCACACTCTTAATACTGTTGGTGTCCAGCTTAACCAGAAATGTGGGTTCTCCAGTCACATCAGACACCTTTTCATTACGGCAAGACAGTCCTTCTACGCTCTCCGGGTTCTGAGGTTACGTGGGCTTTCGGGGCGCTATTTATTTGATATGATGCAGTGTTGTGCACAAGACCAAAAACCTAAGACCAAGACCGAGACCAAGACCGCATGGTGCAAGACCAAGACCGAGACCAAGACCGCATGGTCCAAGACCAAGACCGAGACCAAGACCGCATGGTCCAAGACCAAGACCGAGACCAAGACCGCATGGTCCAAGACCAAGACCGAGACCGAGACCGCATGGTACAAGACCGAGACGAAGACTTTGTGGTCCAAAACGAAGACCTTAGCCTTAAACACCAATACTGTAAACGCCATTCTCGATTTAAGTGTAACATATTAATCCCATCATTCAAATCAGACGTTTATTACATTTTATAAGAACAAATTTAAATCACACAAGGTTTTTTCCCGAAGTCTTGGCCTGTGAGGTCTCATGAAGAGTCCACTACAGCTAAACACCCTCTCAAAAGGTGCAGATGTTGATCGGATGCAAAAAAAACTAACGATCGCAAAGACCAGCACATATCGACAACAACATGTAACAAATACTCCCACACTCCACTCTCGATCCCACCCAAACTGTGCTGGCTTTAGGTATAGGCGACATACATGTAGGTGGCTGCCTAGAGCGGCAGTTCTCAATGGGCGGAAAATTCCGGCAAAATAAAAATAATATAATTAATTAATAAGAAATTAAATGGAAAAATATGTTTTTAGTAAGGGCCGGCATTTTTGTCCTTGCTGCTTGCCTATAGCGGCCTATATATCACAAAACTGTCAAGGTCGAGACCAAAGGCAAATGACCGAGACCAGACGCCCGAGACCAAGACCAAGACCAAGACCGCACCTTTAAGACCAAGACCAAGACCAAGACCGGCACATTCAAGACCAAGACCGAGACCAAGACCACATGTTTTCGGTCTCGAGACGGTCTCGAGACCAAGACCGCGGTCTCGAGACCCCATCACTGATATGATGCGCACCACTGCAGTTGGCAGGATGCTTTATTGCACACCCGTGTAGTGGATTTTGCGAGCGGACAGGAGGACGAGGCCCTAGAGGGAATATAGGCCTCTAGTGAGGAGGCTGGTACCTCATTTGAGGCACTTTAATTGTAATAATGTCGACGCTAGTCTCTTTGCTATTGCTTCTTATTAAAGAATATACTTACTTGCTTAAGCTTACAGTGTTCGGACAATCAGGTCAATTACAGTTTGACAGTTTGATGGAGAGTGTGCAATTGAAATTCATAAGAAATTTAGATACTGGAATATAAGAATGCAAAAGTCGGCAGCAATTTTGGCCAATTAAGAGACTACAGGCTACAGTCCAAGTCGACAAAGTCGAACAAGCCGATCGTTTATTTGCCAAGTCGATCGAGTGGACGAGAGGTCGATTAGTCGACAAAGTCGATCGAGTCGATCGTCGGCCGAGCCAAGTCGATCGTAGTAGCTCGATTCGATCGATCACGGGGTATAGGATTGGCTATCCGAGGTAAGACTCAGTGGCGTCACTAGGGTTGGTGTCACCCAGTGCGGTTAGTCACGGTGTCACTCCCATGGACCTCCTCCCTTGGCCCTTACCAGACCATACAGTATAATGACGGCAATGATCGGAGAGCATTAGAGGGTTCAAAAAAGTAAATTAGCATAGAGTTTCAGGTTTAGGTAAATTGATACTGATACAGTACATTAAGCTGGGTTTACAAAACATGTTTTTATTGTCATCTGTTATTGTTAATTTAAAAATACAAAATTTCTGCTGAAACTCTGCACAGACATTTTAGACAGTCATTTTGGTGTCACTCTCTCTGAAGGTGTCACCCGGTGCGGCCCGCATCCCCTGGCGACGCCACTGGTAAGATTGACTCAACCGCCAAAGGGCTTGAGGAAAGGTTTTTTCGGGAAGGGAAGACAGGGCAGGATAGGCGATGGGCTCATCAGCAACCGTACGTAACTAGGACTTTTCGTTTGGAGGGCTTAAGCAACTTCTCTTAGCAAATCTGGAGCATACAGTGTAGCCAAAGTTAACGAAGGCTGGAATTGGTCCACCAATGACCTCGATATGACTCACGACTATGCGTTTGGATGTTAACTTCAGTTCAACGAGTTGAACTGAAAAAAACACGGAAGTAGACAGACGTACAGGAACAGCAGAGATAACGAGACAGATAGACAGACACACACAAGCTGTGTACCTGAGCGCGAGACCCGATCCCTCCTAATCGGCGGTGAAATAATT
Source organism: Allolobophora icterica (assembly GCA_963556255.1). NCBI lineage: Eukaryota > Metazoa > Annelida > Clitellata > Crassiclitellata > Lumbricidae > Allolobophora > Allolobophora icterica. The sequence continues at coordinate 2,417,335 of OY744609.1, forward strand.
ATGTGAGCTGAGACAACGAATTGACACGAAAAGCCCATTTACGTCTTGCATTAAAATTTACGTCTTGCATTAAAACGCTTAAAAAGAACACCTGCTTAGAAAGATCGATATCACTTATATTATCGCGTACATGTTTAATGGACGGCATCATTTATACAGTGTTTATACGAATTTTTAGCCGTAAGCATACAACGGGCTGATTTGTTTGAGGGTGCGGGGCTTCAGCTTCGTTTGGGGCTTAAGGCCCCGAACAAGCCCAACGCTAGTTACGTTCCTGGGGGTCATCCAAACACGGGATCATGGTAATGAAATTCTTGCCCCCGTACCTTTTACTAAAAGTCGGCGTCTATGACTGGCTTCACCTTAGCTTATAACTGTGAGCAGAATACGATGTCAAGTGCATTTCTAGAACAAGGTGTAATAGCACTTACTTCAAAAGTAAATTCAGACGTCAGAATTTCTTCTTTCTCCGAATACCCTACTTTCAGCGGTATTAAGTTCGTAGTTCTGGGCATGAAGACCAGATTCAAGGTAAGTCCAACCACTATAACCGTGGTTTTGCTTCCCGCGTTTTAGTTTGAAGTTTGAACCAATGATTGTCGCTGGTCAACTCTGCGTGCCGCTTGAATGACTATCAGCTTAAAAGTTATACATAGAAATATTGGAAAACACGCAGCTTTCTGTTTCCCAAACGTCCCTCTACCCTGGTCATCGTTTCAACATAATTAAGTTTGTGCAGCGCGGTGGTTTTATGCTTGGTCTGTTGGGCAGCGCGCTGGGTCTGCAATACAGCAGGGCTTATTCTAAGGAATTTTCTCAACTGCACATGAGGGGCGAATTAGGGGGTCTGGAGGCTGTGCCCAGTGGGTCCAGGGGCAGAGTCCTTAGTCACGGGGTTCGCTCCCTGAAGTTAATTAATAAAATATATTTCAAACAGTGAATTCGCCTCATTTTTGGCAATTTTTAGTGCATGCATATTATTATTTCAATTTTATGGCTTCCGAGTGGACATAATATTAATTAAGGCTGTTCAAAGACGATTCATAAAACGGCATCCTGGTCTAAACCCTAAGGAATAAGTAAAACAGAGTTCATCTGTTCTCCAGTAGCAAGAGATATGGACAAATGACAGTTGAATGTAACTGTGGCGGACTGGTGCCTTTAAACAATCGCCAGTGTTCGGAAGCGAAGTCTAAAGTTGTTGCAAAGACAGAAAAGGAAATTCAACTGTGAAAAGAATCCGGGTAAGCTTTCACATAGGCTTCAGTTTCTTACTGAATGCATTCACGCGCTTATGTCTGATCAAAAACAGACTGAGCCTCAGCGCACAAAAACATTCTGAGTGAAATTCATTATTCAGCCCTGTAGCGCTTTGATGAGATTACGATTCTGCACCCTAGTTAAACAAGGCAATCACTTTGTTATACATGTCAAATTAGTTGTGTGTCATGTGCGTGTGCATCTGTTTCTGATGATATACAATGACGAAACACAATCACGTGAATATCAAAGCTTGCGTTGTAGTAAGTTGACTCACAGTCGGGACATTTAAAAGGATTCGTGAATGTTGCACATAGCAGTTCAAACCCAACAGAGAGCAACAGATTTTTTCTCGTTTATTGTTGCTACCTTAGCGTGTGCACTGGCGGCTCAGTACCGATAGAGGATGCTGAGATGTGGAGCACAATGGAAGATTCAAAGGCAAATTCAACATTTAGTCTGTTAATAATTAAGACGGGGGCTTCCAAGACAGCGGTTTCTCTGTTCTAACCTATCTGAGAGCATTACGCGGACGTTCAATAGCATGGGCGGCGATCCCGAGGGGTCGAGGGGGACAAGACTCCCACCCATAAGTGGGGGACACGCCATACATCGGACCCCCAAATTTTGAAGAAACACCAAAAAAGGTCATGACTTTTTTTCGCCGCTCAGGTCATTAAATTTCGCGAAAAATTTGTTTGACCTCTTTTTTGACCAGATCAGTTCAAAGATGTCCCCCCACATGTCAAACAAGGTCGCCGCCACTGTTCAATAGCATCTGCAACTCGTCCATCGTTTCTCCAGCTTCTTTCCATTCTTTTCATTAATCTGACCCTCGTACTTCAACCTTTGTCGTTTCTTATTCTCCCCTTCTCTTCATTAAACTGATCTTCCTACTTAAGCAATTTTTTCTCTTTTTAATTCTCCTTCTCTTTCTTCTCCTCCTCCTTCTCCTTCTTTGCCTCCTCCTTCTGCTATTTTGCTTGCTACTTCTCCTTCTTCATCTTCTTTTTCTGCCACTCCTTCTTCTTCTCTTCCTTATTCTGCTTCTTCTTTTTCTACTTGTCTTTCTCAGTCTTCTTCTTCTCCTCCTCCTCGTTCTCCTGCTCGGAGCTGGCTCCTTCTGCTTTTACTTCCGTGCTTGTGTGGCTGCAAAAACAAGCGCCTAGCCTACTGTAGAACGAAAGACACAACAAAGCTTTAAGGGGATATTTGCAGTTTCCGGAAGCGAACAGGCAGAATGCGACGAATCTTTTGTTCAAGATAGACCTAACACCGCCACTGTTGCAGATCCAAAAGCATTTTGATCTCTGAAGTTAATTATGCTCGCCTTGGTGTGGAATAGCTTAATTGGGAAGTTCGGAGACGCTCTTTGCATTTGCGATTTGACTTGTATAGGCTTTGCCTTGCCAAGTTGCAGCCACAAAAGCAAGAAAGCCATATGGTCCGACTTATTCGTAACTGTTTCGTTTTTAATTTTTTTATGTTACAAACTGCCAACTACAACTACTGCTTGTGTTTGATCTCGTTTGACTAATCGTTATTTGGCTTATTTCGGACTCGGCAAACCAATAGCTTGGTTTAAGTAGGCCCTATTCAATTATTAGCTGCTTTCGTTAGTTTATACAAAAGTCTACAAAAAGTAACTGCACAACATCTTAATTTTAACTGCACAAATTTCTTTCCCAGCTACACACTTTGTGTCCAGCTGCACGTTAGAATAAGCCCTGCAATACAGGGTCTGCAATACTGCGATTGGGAGTCCGAGGGAACTCCGTATAACTTCTGAGGGCATAGGCGCCGACTTTTGCTTTTGTTTCTAGATGCCTGGGTCCTCCCTCCCTTCCCTCCTCCCACTCTCTTTAGGTAGGTGAGTTTTAGCGGATTTTCTTAGAAAGAAAATTGTTTTCTTGTCAAAGGTTACGAGGTTAGAAAATGTATTGGAAATCGGTGACGACGTTCCAGCGTTATTATTTATTTTTTTAGTATAAAAATTAAATAAATAATTTATTTATGTACAGGCTGTGACCGTACGATCATGCAATGTTGGGTGTTTGTGTTGCATTTGTACTTCTCAAGTTGTGAGATTACTTACATGTAGTTGTAAAAAATTTGAATTTAAGGTCCGAATTCTTCTGGGTGCCAGGCACCCACTGAACTTTCTTTCTGGGTGCATTGGCACCCAAGGCTCTCAAGGAGTCGGCGCCTATGTCTGAGGGAACTCCGTATAACTTCTGAGGGAACTCCGTGTAACTTCTGAGGGAACTCCGTATAACTTCTGAGGGAACTCCGTATAACTTCTGAGGGAACTCCGTATAACGATCCCTATGCCTCAGATAATGATTTGCTCGCAATAAGTACAATTAGCAAATAAATAAATAAATAAATCGTGTTTCTGATATTCTGATGTCGTAAACTGAAACGATTGATTGTAATTTGGCTTCATCCTCTTATGATGCACTGAATTCAGAGCTAAATACGAGCTCTGTAATTCCCACATTTTCTATCGAAGCGACGGCGGATTTGTAATTGTAATTGTAAGTGTTAATTTATGTATCACCTCTTCAAAATACTAACCATTACCTGACTACACAGGAACCACGATCGAAAAGAACTATCTCCAGCCACTTGCGAAATACATGTAGATGCATAGCAAGAAAAAGTAGCTCATGTCGCAGATGGAATGGAAGCCAGTTCCAGAATGAGGTACCAACCCCGGTCAATCTTCCATGTTGCATTATGGAAGTACACGATGGGGAACAACGAGATTGCCATGTGTTGCAGAACGAAGAGGTTTACGACCAGATAACGACGACACTGGAATACTTGGCTCTCTAAGGTATATAAGTGCAGCTGTATCGAGGCATTACCTCTCATGTCCGACAGTGTAATACAACGGTGTGGCTTATTGCTTGGTCTTCGGGTTCTGAGCGGGCAATGGACCAAACTCATGGCACAAAATTGCACCCCTTGCAATCTCAATGTCTCCAAATGAAAGCTGAAAACACTCTGTTTTCCACGAATCCCATCCTGATTTCTCACCTTCACCTCACCTCTGCCACCATCCACTGTAACTTTCTGATCCTTTGATTTTGACCTGGAATCCATTCTGACCTTACCTTCCCATCAATTTTGTTTCGACTGAAAAATGCGAATATGCTGATTTCCGCGACTTGGTGTTTGGGCGCAATAGAAATCTTGAGATCACAATTACGGCTACGAAAGTAAGTCTTGGACACTGTTCCGTTTACTGTTCACAATTGGCTTTTATTAAATTCTTTCTCTTGGTGGCGAAGATTAGTGTGCGTTAGCAACTTGCTCTGGGTCGTCACACGGAATCCACTGAGCAGGCTCGCAAGTGTAATCGCTGAATTAGGGATAAAGCATGCCACCGAATAGACAACTGCGATTGCGGCCAAATGCAGAAATCTCAAAACATCTTGTGTTGTCCTATCGGGATTTGAAACCTCTACTTCTGAATAGACAATCCAGCGCGCTGACCATTAGTCTATCGAGCGTAAACACAGCAGCAAGAAATTGTGTTAGTTTATACCAGTTTATGTAGTTGAGTGTATTAGTCGCCGCCATTAGAAGCTGTTTGCAAATCTGAACTTATTTATCAGACCTCACATAAATGCTTCAAGTGCTGGATAATTAATATAGGTATTAGGACTGTGTAAAAAATATATCGTGCGAAACTTATGTATTACTTTCGACATGTTTGATATGGTTTAAAACTCTGCTTTTAGGAAACAGAGTTTTTAACCATCTTCATTTCTGGATCCAATCAGTGAATTCCAAATATGGTCCTCCATCAAACGAATCATTAATTCTAAATATAAAAATCTTGTTTTATTAGAAAGCATAAGATATGATTCGTCTAGTTCGTTCTATTCGGAATAAAACAAAAAAGCCAGTGATTGTTTTTACTACGCATAATAGACAACCAGTGTTTAATCTAGACGTCATTTGGGGGGAAATTCCCCCCAGGATTGAAGTTCCCCCCAGAGGCCGGCAATATTATAATGTATGGACTGTTTTGTGGAAGAAATTCCGCCCCCCCCCAGGATCCAAGGATACATGTTGTGCTCCACCCAGAGACAAAAAAGGTCGTCAAAGAGTTTTAAGTTCGAAAAATGGGACGAATGACTAAATAAAAAAGGTCATAAACTTTTTTTAAGATGAAAATCCAACTTTGAAACTTTGAAAGCTGAAATTCCTAAACTCTTAAATTTTTTTGGCGTTTGAACTCAGATGAAATTTCTCCGAAAAAGGTCGCCGTTGTTGATCCCCCCCCCCCCGACAAACCTTGTTTCCCCCTCAGAAGAGGGGGACTAGATTAAACACTGATAGACAACAATCGCACACAATAGCAAAAATAGCAAAAGCTAGAAAGCATCAGATATGCTTCATTTAGTTCATTATATTTAGAATAAAAACAAGCTAGTGATTTTTTACTAGGCATAATAGACAACAATCGAAAATAATATAAAAAATAGCAAAAGCTAGAAAGCATAGCCTAAGATATGCTTCATTTAGTTCATTCTATTAGGAATAAAACAGTCAAGTCAGTGATTTTTTACTACGCATAATAGACAACAATCGAACATAATAAAAAAATACAAAAGCTAGAAAGCATCAGATATGCTTCGTTTAGTTCATACTATTCGGAATAAAATAATTAAGTCAATGATCTTTTACTAGGCATAATAGACTAATAATCACATTTAGTGATAGTCACTTTTGTAACTTCAGCGAAATGTGTTTGCATAGAACTGTTAACGTTCAGCCGAAAGAACAAAGACGATGAAACGGAAATAACCAAAGAGCAGTATACATGTACGTTATTCTAGGCCTAATATCGGCTAACAATTCAAAACTCAAGACAGTTTCTGAAACGAATAACCTGAAATTTGCTCAGCAAGCCTTTAACGCTTATTATGTGATTGGTAGAAATGAAATTACTAAGTAATAACCACACGAATTGCTAAACAATACGAACACAAATTACACAATACACACAGGTGTCAAAAAACCTCGTATATCATCACCCTTCAAATAGCTAGGTGAACATTAAAGCAAGGTGGATCGGCTTTGGTCTTTGGACTTCGGATCAGCTTTTCTGAGTGATCAGAATGGAGTACAATGTAGGCCTAATATACTGTAGGAGTAGGCAGAATATAGGCCGATTTATAACCATTAAAAACAATTTTATCAACTGAAGATAATCTTAACTTAATTTAGTTGGCCTAAAAGCAAAATAAAGCAGGAATGTACTTTAATATAAAAAGACGAAGATAATGACCACTGAGAAGTGGAGGTATTTTGAGGTAGATGGGGAGGAGATAGAGGTGGTATCAAGCTTCTGTTTCTTGGGGGCCATGGTGGAGAGTGAAGGTGGATGCGAACGAGAAATACGACGGAGAATTACACTGGGGAAGACGGCAACGCAGGGACTGGAAAAAATATGGAAGGACAAATCAGTGAGTTTGGGAACGAAGACAAGAATCGTTAAAGCAATGATCTTACCAGTGGTGCTTTACGGAGACGAAACATGGACAAAAACCAAGGCATTGGAGAAGAAAACTGAGGCATGTGAAATGTGGATCTGGAGGAAAATGCTGAGGGTTTCTTGGACTGAGAAGAGAACTAACGAGGATATCTTGGAAGAAATAGGACACTGGAGAGGGAGTTTGACGTTGGGGCAGAGAGCGTCCAGGCAGAAGATGTCATACTTTGGGCATGTGATGCGTGCAGATGGGCTGGAAAAGGAGATGATGTTGGCGTGTGGGGAGGGCAGGAGGAAGAGAGGACGACCAAGGAGGAGATGGATGGAGGAGATACAAGAGGCAATGGGGATTAACATCTCGGAGCTGAGAGAGGCAACGAGAAATCAGAGCACATGGAGAAGGTTGACCATGACAGTCGCTAGGATTCAACGAATCGACAGCACAAGGTGAAAAGCAAAAAAAATATATTAAAATGATAAAATCACTGAATGACTACCTCTATTAATCGTACATCGGACTTCTTAACGTTTTAACGTATCAACTTTCGTAGTGGTCTGTTTTCAAAATTTTTTGCATATGTAAAAACTTCTGCTATCATAAACTTATTTATTATACTATGTGTTCGGTTGTTATCAGTTGTCTTTCTAGCTCTGTTAGAGCAAAGTGCGAATGATTGTTACAAGCCGGAATTTTTACTCAGTGTTGTCTTTTATGCAACTGAAATGCAACAGGGAACTGATGTATTTGTAAAGGCTGTGACTAGCGGACCGCCAGGCGGCCCGCTAGTATTTCGAAACTTGCAGGCCGCCTGGCGGTGCGCTAGTCAATACGATATTTTGTGACTAGCGGACCGCCAAGCGGCCCTGAAATTTCAAATACTAGCGGGCCGCCAGTAACGTGATTGCGCCAGGAGCCCTTTCAAATCCGAATCCTTGGGCCAAAACATTGGCTACACTAACCCTAAGACTAACCCTAAACGTCTGAAACCTGTGACTGAAAGACCCCCAGTCCTGCGTTTTGATGCTTTCTGCGGCCATAGGCCCCGCTTCGTGCAGCATAATCGCAGCGAGGAATATCGCGGTTCATTCTTGGGACGTGCAGCCTTCTTCTTCGCATACTTTTTCTTGGATTATAACGTCTTGGTGTCACGGATTGTAAGAATACTAAACTCAATCGGTTCATACAGTTTTTTGGAATTTTCTAAATCGTTAGAGCTAAAAATTTGACCAACATAAATGAAACTGTCCGCTACGGCCGCCATGTTGTTTATGAAAGTAGCCATGTTCTGGAATCACGTGAGGCTTACACGTGACTGGCGGCCCGCTAGTTTTTCGAAATTTGCGGGCCGCCTGGCGGTCCGCTAGTCACTTCGATTTGTAAATGTAATTCCAATTAGAAATTATTTGACGCCGCGTAAAGAGAAATTAGTCAGAGCTGCTACCTGCGCGCTACCTGCGAGAGCAAAAACAATGTTAGGTTGCATTTACCTCTTAAAACAATCGTTTATATACGTACATATGAAGAGCAAAGGTCACCACTTATCAACGAATGCTCAACATTTGAGTATTTGCTCAACTGTAAGCGATTTTCCTGGGTTCCTCTTTCAGGAATGAGAGTTTAGGCTCTCCTCCATTCTAAAACAACGTCTACACTTACACTTATATATGTTCCGGCTACACCGGAATCCGTTCATATATACGTATAAAAACGATTGCTTTCTCAGTTTCCAACTTCGGACAATCTGGATTGTCATTAATACAAAGACTGTGTTGAAAGTACTTAGATATTAATGTACCGTATGTTTCCAAAGCACCATTCACCGTGAGTGGTTTAGTGTGGAAGGTGTTAACCAATTGTAGATTTTTATCTTTTGCTTTTTTATCGGCGGGATGATTGGGCCTACTCCATGCTCTCTTCTGATCACGTGTGCGTAGTTCACATTCATAGAGTGCTTCCAAAGCCGATGCATTTTCCTTGGTCATCTTGGCGATTCCCATGAAGAAATGTGGAGTAGATTTAATCAAATCCTCGATCTCTTCACCAAGCTGCTTCTTCTTTCTTATTTGAGGCTCAGTGCAAAGTTTTCTTTGGCCTCCTACATCTTCGTCCTTCATCCTCTTCTACAATTTCAAACCATTGAATAACAGAAGACAGTTTTGTCTATACAATGGCTTCACAACAAAACCATGACGAAGAATCTGGAAAATAAAATCACAACGATAAGGCAATTCAAAATCATGCGAAGATCAATACACTTCAAAGCAGCTACGATGATGGCAAAGAGAAGATGAAGCAGCAGCAGAGGAAGATGGCTGTGGTGATGATTATGATGACGACGATTATGACGATGATGGTTATGATAAAGGTGATACTGTGATAGTGACGATGTTGATCGTCTCAAAATTTGTCTTTCATGATTTTTACCTGAGGTTCGGCTTCTGTCATCTCTGCGCCCCCTTCAGCCTTTGCAGCGATCTACAATTTGAATTTTTAGGTAAAACAAAGCATAGCATTGTTGAAACAAAGGGGATTTCCTAAAACAGGTCTGTGGATAAAGGACTTTGAAAATAAATTCGCAGCAACAGAGCCCTATAAAACAGTAAAAGCATGTAAAGGTCAATTCACTCAATGTTAACTGGGCTTAAGGTGGACAGGCCACAGTTGGTAGGCTTATGCTGTTCCTATTAGTACTTCAGCTAAAACTGCAATTGAAAAATCATTTCAATTTTTAATTTGTTAAACTTTTTTCGATGTCATGTTTACATTGTAGTTGACCATTGGTCATTGCAGCAGGGCATATTTTAACTGTATAACTAGTGGGACAAATGTCCCAGTAGTTTTATGATTTGTCCCAGTAGTTTTAGGATTTGTCCCAGGCAATGATGGGCAATGTATGTTTAAAGGATAACTAGTGGGACAAATGTTGCAGGAGTTTTAAGATTTGTCCCAGTAGGAAATCAATAAGAAGGAAATTTTATGGAGGTGAATTCCTAAAAGAGGTCATCAAGTTTTTTGTGAGATGATTTCCTAAACAAAGTCATTAACTTTTTTGGCCCGATTTTGTCCCAGTAGTGTAAATCTCTTAAAATATGCAATGATTGCAGAATCTTGACGTATTATGAAGGTTCATTAACTTCATTTAAAAAATAACGAATAAAAACTTAATTACGGCTTAGTACATTTTTTATATAAATTTCCGACCCCATGCTTCTTTTTTGACAAATCTGACCCTGTCTTATGCAGGACTACATCTTTCACTTCTGCATTCGGGTAGAAGACAACCAGAACAGATGTCGGCTACGATCCTCATATAAAAATCTGCTAAAAGTTCTGAGGTCTTCTACTAGGTTTGGGGACTGTTCCTTCTCTGTCGCTGGACCCACTACATGGAACCGTCTTCCCGACCATTTGAAGAATGCACCATCTCTATAGACATTTAAATCACAGCTCAATACCTATCTTTTACACAATTATATGACTGTCATCGACCTTTTAAACTCATGTACAGCGCGCTTTTCTTAGGTCTCGGCTGAGCGACGGCTCTATAAAAATCTTACCATGATGACAATAATAATAATACTTTATTATTATTATTATTATTATTATTATTATTATTATTATTATTATTATTATTATTATTACTATTATTATTATTATTATTATTATTATTATTATTATTATTATTATTATTATTATTATTATTATTATTATTATTATTACTATTATTATTATTATCAATTCTTAAATTCCGTTTAAGGACTGATGATGATGATCATCATCATCATTATCGTCATCATCAGTAACAACAACAACAACAACAACAACAACAACAACAACAACAACAACAACAACAACAACAACAACAACAACAACAACAATAATAATAATAATAATAATAATAATAATAATAATAATAATAATAATAATAATAATAATAATAATTTCAGCGCCGATCGGTGACAGTTCAGCGCTTCAATGAGGTCGCCTTCGGGGACACTATGTCGATGTTGCCCCGAGGAAAGGTTTATTAATGTTGAGATGGTTGCTCTTCGGCTCGGGGCAACATCGACATAGTGTCCCCGAAGGCGACCTCATTGAAGCGCTGAACTGTCACCGATCGGCGCTGAAATTATTATTATTATTATTATTATTATTATTATTATTATTATTATTATTATTATTATTATTATTATTATTATTATTGTTGTTGTTGTTGTTGTTGTTGTTGTTGTTGTTGTTGTTGTTGTTGTTGTTGTTACTGATGATGACGATAATGATGATGATGATCATCATCATCAGTCCTTAAACGGAATTTAAGAATTGATAATGATTTTATTATTAATCAAAGTTAATATACAAATAATAACATTATTTACCTATTCAGCACTACAAACTAAGTGTATTATTATTAGAGCATTCTTGTCGAAAGCAGTTAGTGGAGATACGTTTTGAAGCGATCCGTCATGAGAGGATTTCTGGTATTAGTTGTCAATCAATCAATCAATCAATCAAAATCTTTTATTGAATCCAAATAACGTTTATAACATGTATATCTTCAAAGCAAGAACAAATGACAATTCCTAATGGGAATTCCTTTGCGTCGATTCACGGTGAGATGAACTGACATGTGGAAGTCGCCAGGTCGTTCGTTCGAAGTATTCTTCGTAAACGAAAGAATAAGAAGAATTTGCCTGGAGACCGTCAGAGACGACTGGATAGCTTGGGGATGTCGTAAGACGAGTCAACGAGGCCTGCCGATGGACAGACAACGGAGAAGCTGCGTTGCCCAAAGACTGGAATTAATAGTACTAATTATTAAATAATCAACCTAGAGAAGTCAGAGGCAATTCCTTTTAACACCTACCAGTGTGTGCAATCTCGTTTCTTAACAATTCATCTCTTGACCTTGCAGGAATCAAATCCCCATATCAGACAAAATTAAAACTATGACTTCACACATAATCCTGTACTTGCAGGTCTTAGCTCTGCCACATTAGAGCATTTTTAACATTTAAACATTTTAAACTCTCTGCAGCTTCAGCATGTTTGACTTACTGATAACAGTAAGAAGCGAGTGGAAGTAATATAGGTGACTGGAAACCAATGCATTTGCCAGAGATGTCCTTGCAGACATGGGCGCATAACACCTAATTCTGCGTTTGTCGTGAATGAACATAATATATGATGACTTACAAATACTGTTTACATGACTAGCGAGAGACATGGTAGAATTGCAAAGAACTCCTAAGTTATGAGGAGCGTCAGCCTGCTCAACAGTTGAGTCACGCAGTGTCATAAACTTACGCCGATCACATTTTTGAATTGCTGTGGAATGCCAAGTAACAGAAATTCAGTCTTTGGTGGGCTAAGGAGGAGTTTATTGTCCGCCATCCAAGACTGTACCTCGTCAAAGACAGCAGACAACAGCTGCACAGATGAGTCCATCATGACAGACTGTCGAATGAAATGTAAATTTATAATATCCCAGCGAATGATTATCCAGCAATGATCCTACTGCTGTGATGTATAATGTAAACAAAAGAGGAACCAGCAGAACCCCTGTGGAACACTGCATGCCAACAAAGTACTAGGGGAATAATAACCGTTTGCACACACTGATTGAGTGCGTGGACTAAGATAAATAATAAACCAATTTAATGCAGGACCAGAGATACGAAACCAGTGCTTGAGACGATGAAGAAGAAGAGAATGATCCACTATATCAAACCCAGCAGAGAAGTCAAGGAGAGCAAGTGCTGTCACCTTACGTCTGTCCATTGAGCATATCATGTCATTATGAACAGCAAGAAGTGCGGATTCTGCTGAGTGAAACTTACGATAAGCCGACTGATAAAAGGGGAGATTAGTGAGTTTGATGATAGGTGAGTTTGAATGCAATTTAAAACTATCTGTTGAAAGATTTTAGATTTAAAGTCTAGGTTGTGAAGGGTCTGTAATTTGACAGGACATCAGAGTCAAACAAAGGTTTCTTAAGCAGATGATAAACTATGGCATGAAGTCCATGAACAAAATCAGTTTTGAGTGAAAGACCTGTGGAGAGATAGATAGAAAGAGGCGAGGTCTTCTAGATATTGACCTGATTAAGGCCTGGTTTGGGGTGCGACATCGGTTGATGCCTTGTGCATTATATAGCGGCGCTATTGAAGTAGGCTAATCAATCAACAATTACAATTACCTCTTGGGCTGGTTTCTGCTCTTTCGGCTCTTTTGATGATCCTGCCTCTTGTTCATGCACTGCGTCTTCACGGTCCATATTACCCTTTCCTTCCTCAGGTCGTTCTCCGTCATTCTTCTGACTGCTGGTTCCCTCCAATGCTGTCACACGTATCGTGAGAGACTCAAAACTTTTTTCTAAGGAACTTTTTTCTGAGCACTCACTTTGTTCCAATTTGCACAAACGCGAACACTTGTTGCACTTGTCGTTGGATTCGAGAGTGAAACAATCCTTGGTGCCGTACATGCCGCAGTCGATGCACGCAAAAAGATCTGGTTTCTTCTCAGACATAATATTTATAAGTTACTTAAACGTTTATCGAGCCAAATATGGCGAGATCGACAATACTGCGACTTTATAGTATCGGGCAGAGCCTTCTACTCACTGGCATCCGGGACAAGAGCAGGCAGCCGTGACTGTGTGTATATTTAGGACTTGGCTTCAGAATGTTTATGCGCTGTGATTGGTTCTTCTAAAATGGACACCGATTATGTATTGAATGAGGTTAGGCTACGTAACAGAGAGCAAAGTCAGACGTTTAATATGTCGCAAAGTAAATTCATAGCAGAGCCTTCTGCCAAGTAGAATATACTAAGTGCTAAAAAATTACTAAATGCTAAAAATACTAAATGCTAAAATGCTAAATGATAAAAATACTAATTGTTCTGCCATAACGTTAAAGGGAAAATGTGTCGTAAAATGTTATAGTAGGCCAGATCAACAGTTCTGGCAAAACGTTCTGATGTTGTAAGTATTGCAGGACGCTCAAATTGTCTTTACAAAATATTGTGTATCTAAAACAGGTTAATCTTACTGGCAAAGATAGAACTAAAACTAGATGATCTGGTCATACGAATTCTCCACGTGTAGTTTAAATCAGCCAATCTAGATCTAGAAGGCAATAGTCGGTCCTAGACTCAGGGCGCCGTGATTGGGGCCATACCCACTTCGGCCTGCCACTTCTATTTGGTCCCAAGAATAAATAATTGACAGGTTGGAAACATTATTTAATATCGTGTGATTAGTATGAGGGCGGCCTCTGGCACACCCAACTATTCATCTCTTTCTCTCCATTCCATAGATCATCCTCTCCACGTGGTTACCCAAATCTTTTCCTGGATGACATCAAATATGCTGTGCTTGAATCCGTCAAAACTTGAGTTCATACTTATAGGACTTCGTGACAAACTCAAGAAAATTCCAGATCCCTCTAATTTCCTCAACCTTCACACTGCATTCACCCACACATACACCGCCAATTCTCCTGTCCTCAACCCAGGTGTGATCTTTGATCAAAACCTTATATGTAGCTTCTCCGAACACATCACCCATCTTTCACGTTTCTGTTTCATGCATATCCGTGACCTTCGCAGAATCCGCCCTATGCTCGACTTCAACACGTAGCTATTTGTCGTATGACGCACAAAGGCTTGATACATTTTTAAATGTTTAGATACAATACAATACAATAAATTTTTAAATTCTTTGTTTACATCCAGGTCAAGTAAACAGAAATAATTAAATTTCAAACTGAAATTCTGTTTAAGCTATAGGCCCTACTCTACACTTTACAGTATTCAGCCTTGTTGTCCTCGAGACCAAAATCTTGGTCTCGAGTGCACTCGAGTTCGTTTTTGAAGTCTTGGTCTTGGTCTTGATACCAAAAGTGTTGGTCTTGGTCTTGAGGTTCAAGGTCTTGGTCTTGCTCTTGATCTTGAGGCTCAAAGTCTTGGTCTTGGTTTTGCAAGACCAAGACCAAGACTTTTGACAATATGAACAGTCATTTAACAAAACGCAAGGATTAAAAAAATTTATCCATTAATTACTAATACAATTGCTTTAGTATTTACACGGTGTGAGTGAGGCTTTACTGTTGTTTTGGACATTTATTTTGAGTTCCGGTTATTTACCATGGAATGATTTCAAAACAGACTCACAATTTGTATATTTACGTCCGGTACTTGAAAAGCTGCATTCAGCACTGTAGAACGTATTTTTCATATGGCAGAATTTTAATGAGGCCCCACAGGTCACGTCTTGGTCAGAAAATTCTGAGCGAATTGGTTTTTATAAAATGCAACAGGCATTAAATTTTTGGAATAACATTTCGCATGAAGGACTTTTGTAAATACGAATTCAAAATTATCTGCAGTCTGCATTTGGAGTTGTTTTGCTTGAATAAAATAAAAGATTCGTATTTTAATTAAAATAGCGAGTAGTACGACTTGAAAATGTTTTTAGTAAGGAATAGAAGTCTGGGTATGGTTGTGATTTATTTCGGTATTTTTCTCGGTGTTGGTCTTGAGTTTCAAAGTCTTGGTCTTGGTCTCGAGGTTCAAGGTCTTGGTCTTGGTCTCGGTCTTGAGGTTCAAGGTCTTGGTCTTGGTCTTGGTCTTGAGGTTCAAAGTCTTGGTCTTGGTCTTGGTCTTGAGGTTCAAGGTCTTGGTCTTGGTCTTGGTCTTGAGGTTTAAGGTCTTGACAACAAGACTGACAGTATTACAAAACATATGTCAAAGTATATTCTGGAGGTGAATACATGCTGTGCAGAGGTGAGTATACTAAAACTGATGCTTAGTCTTATCTCACAATCAATAAGTATCAGATGTGGCCGTCTCATTGGAAACCATCTTAGAGGGCGCTCAGATAGATGCAACAAAAGTGCGTTAATTTAATTAAATTTTTCAATTTTGATATTTCTATCTTCCACAGACGACTACGCCCCTAAAAAAATAAATTATAAGCAGTCGTTCACTTCTTGTTGCAGCAAATCAAACTCCTAACGAAATAAAACAATATCACTACAACTTGCAAGCGCGTTCAGTCAGAAAAAACTAATGAGGCAGGTATGTATATGCGGTCTAGTTGGATTCCAAGTTCATTATTATTATTTTTTGCCCCGAGGTATACGGAGTCCACCAGGGACTTGAATATCAACTAGTGTTGCAAATTAAAAGTCCGGAATTGCCCTATTTGTCTTCTTCTTCTTCTTCTTCTTCTTCTTCTTCTTCTTCTTCTTCTTCTTCTTCTTCTTCTTCTTCTTCTTCTTCTTCTTCTTATAATTATTATTATTATTATTATTATTATTATTATTATTATTATTATTATTATTATTATTATTATTATTATTATTATTATTATTATTATTATTATTATTATTATAAATTTGGTCTTAGAGGAGTTTAAGCGGAGGCGGTTTTACGCCATCCACTTCTCCAGCTCGGACTGTGTATGGCCCAAAGCCGCTACAGCAGAAGCCGCGCCGTGAGGCGGGCAATGCATGTATGGCTGCGTATCGTCTGCGTAGAGATGGGCTAGGACACCATGTTCAGCAAGAAGCAGGGCAAGGCCAGAGGTGTATATGATGTGCAGTAGGGTGCCAAGGACGGAGCCCTGGGGCAGGCCATACGGGGCAGATGATGACGTACACGATTCCTCTTTTGGCTTTTACGAAGACTTCTTGGCCCTACCTCTTGTTCAGACAAAGCGGATTGTCTAGCCTATATTGTTACTGATCAGCTCGGCCTCGAGAGCGCAAGCTTTCTCCAACTTCAGAAATCCACTACCTGGTCAACGTGCATGGTGTCTTCCACAGTGACTGTCACGATTCAGCACAGCGTCGAGTCTCCTTTGGTACGAACTCTTCAGGGACGCCTATGTAGAGCGGCTGATTTTTTCTATAGCGCTGCCTATCACATTCTCAAGGTCGGCCATTCGGCGTCACGTCATATAATTAACCCTTTCGCCCCTGAGCTCCCATAGCGGAAGTGAGATAACCCTACAACCCTGTGCGAAAACGCCTCTGACTTCACTAACTTCAGAATGCATGTAAACTGGAATCTTACTGTCTCTGATGAGAAGTCTGATATACAATATATATGATATATGATATATATGATATATATGATATATGATATATATATATGATATATTTATATGATATATATGATATATATATGATATATATGATATATATATGATATATATATATGATATATATGATATATGATATTTATATGATATATATATATATGATATATATGATATATATGATATTTATATGATATATATGAGATATATATATGATATATATGATATATACATGATATATATATGATATATATATGATATATATATGATATATATGATATATGATATATATGATATAGATATATATGATATATATGATATATATATATGATATATATATATGATATATATATGATATATATATGATATATATGGATGATATATATATGATATATATGATATATATATATAATATATATGATATATATATATATGATATATATATGATATATATATGATATATATATGTGATATATATATATGTGTGTGATATATATATGTGTGATATATATATGTGTGATATATATATATGTGTGATATATATATGTGATATATATATATGTGTGATATATATATATGTGTGATATATATATGTGTTATATATGTGTGTTATATGTGTGATATATATGTGTGATATATATGTGTGATATATTATATGTGTGATATATGTGATATATATGTGATATATGTGATATGTATGTGATATATATGTGATATATATATGTGATATATATGTGATATATATGTGATATATGGGATAAAACAGACGCGATGCCGAAATATCGGCGTTACGGGTATTTGACAAGGTGCGACCGTACGTACGGTACGTACGTTATTATTTTCTATAACGTACGTACGGTACGCGTACGTTTTTATGCCGTACGTTACCGTACGTTCACATCAGTTCATGACGAAAATAAATACATAACATTATGCACAACAAAAGTCAATAATAGTTGGTGATTGACGGTCGTAACCAATTTTAACCATTACATCAGTCATCTGTGGCTGTTCAATGATCTCTACTTTCAAACTTTTAAATTCCAAATTGCTAATATTCTGTCTAATGTATAGAGCCCGCGCCCCTAGTGTGAAGAATATTAAGATTTTACGACACACTTTATAGGATGGTCATTTGATTGGTAATAGGGCCTACTAAATTTCGGTACCGTTCGTAAATAACTAGGCCTGCGTACGGGGAGATTAATACTGTAGAGCTAAACTGATCATTTTTCACGTACGCGTACGGTACGCGTACCGTATAAGGCCTAAGACTATAGTTATATTGAGGTTCTTTGTGAATGACCAGATAAATTTGTGGCATTTTTACCGTCCGCGTACGGTACGCGTACGTTATTTTTTTCGATAACGTACGTACAGTACGCGTACGTTATTCCGGGAGGTAACGTACGGTCGCACTATGGTATTTGACAAGTTCAGCGTAGCCGGTTTATCGGCCTTACGGGAATAGGATTTATAATGACAAGCCGGTATTTCGGCCTTACGGGGCAAGAGGGTTAATCGCCATTGTGCTTCGTCATCCGCAGTTGACGCTCTGCGTAAGAAAATTTCAAAAGTAATGATGCAGAGAACAGAGAAACGTGATTCGTAATGTAATATTTCATGCAGTGTAATTAAACGTTATTATATCGCCCTCTAAGTAAGGCTTTTAGGTTTCAATCTATTCGGAATAAAATAAGTTAGCGAGTAGTCTCTTAATAGGCGTGCGACTAACATGCGCATCTAATAGTAGTCACCTTCTTCGTCCCAGTTAAAGCTTGTTTGAATAGAGCAGATAATGTTCAATAAAACGATAAATGACAGTTAAACTATTTTAGTAGTTTACGTTACATTAAATTCGAGAATAACATTCAATGTAGTAAATAATTATTAGATGATTTATAGAATTCCATTTTGTTCGTGATGCTCAAAATTTCTATCTGATTGTTTGATTACAGCTGTTGCAAGTGCGTCTCACAGCAGCGTCTCTATCATGAATTGTCGAATTCATTTATATATACGCACATAGATGATTCCTTCGTAGCCTTTAATGCAGTTGTCCTGTCCAAGCATTTCATTCAGACATAGAGGATCTTTCATGTGCGCTGCGATGAGCTCCTTTTCAAGCTTACAAAGTTCATACTTCTTAATGAAGCGATCGGCGCAGAAAACATTAACGAGAGTTAGGCCGTTTTCTCTTGCTTTTTTGTCCGCATGATGGCAAGTAGGCTGGTCGCAACTCTTCGCGTTTTGGTCACATTCACTTTCCTCCCGCTGGCACATCGACTGTATCGGTGTTCCATTCGCCTTCGCCACTCCAATGTAGTAATGCTTGTTGTTTTCAATCGCATCATTGATCTTTTCTTTCAGCTCATGCTTCAGTACTCCGACAGGCACAGGTTCATAAGACGCGTATTCAACTGTTGCGGGCATAGTAACGTCATCGTGACTATATATACGAACATAGACGATTCCTTCTTCGCCGGTAATACAGTTGTCCTGTCCAGGCTTTACATTCAGACAAAGAGATCTACGACTATGTCTTTTGCACTCTTCGATGAGCTCCTTTTCAAGTTCACAAAGTTCATCCTTCTCAATGAACTGATCGGCGTAGAAAACATTCACGAGAGTTAGACCTTTTTCTCTTGCTTTTTTGTCCGCATGATGGCAACTAAACTGGTCCATCTGGTCGCGTTTGGCTTATGCTGACTTTCCTCTCGATGGCACATCGACTTTATCGGTGTATCTTTCGCAGTCGCCACTTCGATGTAGTAATGCTTGTTGTTTTTATTCGCAGCATTGATTTTTTCTGTCAGCTCATGCTTCGTTACTCGGACAGGATCACCTGACACAGTTTCATAAGACGCGTATTCAACTGTTGCGGCCATAGCAATGTAACTGTAAATCGAAAAACAGCCGTGTCATAACAAGTTTCCCGTTAGGCTTATGCCGAGAAAAGAAGTGGGGCGCTTACGTTAGTGCCGATTCTGTTCTCATGTGAGAGCTCAGTGATTTAACCTACTTACTGTGATGCAGAAAAAGCGATCTCTTTCGTAACGCACTGAATCTGTAATCCAGCGTTTGTTCATATTACAGGAGGCTTCTTTAATTTTCAAGTTTTTAAGGAAGTTTTTTTAGATATAGTTCACCAGTGAAACGACACGTAAAACAACTACGGCTACGACAATTAATTATGTATCAGTTCCTCAAAGTAACGTTTCAGTGGAACTTTAAATTGACTGAGTCGATATGCTTCTTAAAATAACAGGAATAGAGTTCTCCCTAATATAAGCGGGGGCCTGAACATTTACTTGAGAGAAATGCTTCGCCTTTGCAGTTCGGTATTTTAACGAAGATCTCATGTCATAGCGTTGGGCAGCCTCGCTTTTTTGCAATCACAATCAAATGTGTACTTCTCCTCCTCTGTCCGTGATCTTGGATTTGTCCTAGATCCTACTCTTTCTCTATCTGATCATGTCAATAGTGTCTCTCGCTCGTGTTTTTACTATTTACGCCAACTTCGTGCCATTCGCCAGTCTCTTCCGCTGCATGCGATTGTGACCTTGGTTCATGCTCTGATCTGTACTAGGATTGACTACGGAAATGCTGTCTATATTGGCCTGTCCTCTACTAACACATCTAAACTTCAGTCCATCCTTAATGCTGCTGCTCGCCTTATAGGGGGCATCATGAAGTTTGCCCATATCTCTTCCTACATCCGGGACTCCCTTCACTGGCTTCCCATTCACCAACGCATTCAATTTAAGGTCCTTTCCCTCATGCGTAACTGTCTTGTTGGCTCAGCTCCGCTGTATCTCAGGGCTTACTGCACCCCAGTTTCCAGTTTGCCTGGTCGGGCCTCTCTCCGGTTGTCGCGGTCGACTCCTTCGATCGCAACGACGAACCAACGAAGGAACTATTAAAAGATCTTTATTTAAAAATAAAGTCGATTAAGTGTAGAGTAAGTCAACTCGTCTATCAAATATCACAATCGTAGACAGCACACAGGTTGGCTGGTCTCTATTGAACGTTATACGATCAATGTTTCAACGTTTACAAATCTTCGTCAAAAGGCCCTTAATGTACATCAGGTCTATCTTATATAGAGTTCTCCCGGATTCCAGAACGTTCTGTGACGTCACTGTACTTTTTCCTGGAAAGTCCTACTGAACACGTATACCCTTGTTGCATGCAACGAATTAATGTTGACAGCTTGCTGCAGAATTTTCCGTGCGTTGTAAACAAGCTTGTTGACGCGTCGGTTTTCTTCCCTTGATGCATGCACCCGCGTAGACCACGACATTCCCTCCGCCCTCAGATGATGACACGTCTTCAGCACCATCCCGAACGGGTCATCACGATCAAGCCGGGCCTCCAGACTCCATCTCGACACAGCATATACAAACAAAACAAAACACATCAGTTAGTCAATTTATCTATACAATTTGCGGGCTCGATCCTTGTGTGTCGGGCCATTTCCCCCCTTCACCATCCGAGTCACAACCGAGAGAGGAAATCAGCCACCGTGTTCTGACGTCCAGGACGATATCGAAAGTCCACGTTAAACTCTTGCAATGCTAACGCCCAACGAGTCAGTTTCGCACTCTTAGGGCTTGCATCTGTGAGATAAGACAAAGGATTATGATCTGAATAAATGATTATCTTTGATAAGAATATCCATGACTTGAATCGTTTAAGTGCCCAAATTACTGCGAAAGCCTCTCTCTCAATTGTAGACCAATGCATCTGTGTATCTGTAAGTTTAAGGCTAGCAAAAGCAATTGGTTTTTCTTGACCTTCTTCGGTCCACTGAAACAAGCAACACCCGACCGCGGTGGCACTTGC
The DNA here is from genome assembly GCA_963556255.1 of Allolobophora icterica. Classification (NCBI taxonomy): domain Eukaryota; kingdom Metazoa; phylum Annelida; class Clitellata; order Crassiclitellata; family Lumbricidae; genus Allolobophora; species Allolobophora icterica. Next base: position 2,439,052 of record OY744609.1, read on the forward strand.
GTCAACACTTAAACCAAATTCCTTAGTGAAATCAATGGTATGCAACTGTGTAGCTTTACTGAGATCATCCTTTAACTTATCTAGTGCTTCTTGATGCTTTTGCTCCCAAGGCACCTTCGTAGGTATGTTATCTCGTGTCAAATCAGTTATTACCCGTGCTTTTTCAGCTAAAGCAGGTATAAAATTTCGAAAGTAACTGAAAAAACCCATAACCTTTCTAACTTCTTTCTTTGTTGTTGGAGGATGGATATCATTGATCGTAGCGATCTTACCTGGATCAGGTTCAATACAACCTGACCCTACTATATGGCCAACAAACTTTATTTTGTTTTGTGCAAAATTACATTTTCTTAAATTCAAAGTGAGTCCTGCTTCCTCAATAGTTTGCAAGAATTTCTCTAGATGTTCTAAATGGTCATTCCAATTCATTGAAACCACTGCCATATCATCGACGAATGGTTCGGTAAAACTTCGCACTGGATGTAAAACTTGGGTCATAGCACGAATAAAGGTATTGCTAGCGGACTTGAGTCCAAACGGCATTCTTGTGAACTCAAAAAGTCCTGCATCACATACGAATGCCGTAAGCCATCGATGTTCTTTCCGAACTGGAATTTGCCAATACCCCGATTTCGCGTCGAAAACACTAATAAACTTTGCCCGTCCCACCTTTTGTAAGATGTCAGCAATGTCTGGGGTCGGGTAACAATCACCTAGAGAATATTTGTTAACATGGCGATAATCAATTGCCAATCGAACGCCATTTTGACCTTTGGGTCCCTTTAAAACGCAAACTACCGGACTGGCCATTTCACTTTTCGATGGTCGATTGATGTCTAATGCCAACATTTCTTCTATCTGGCGTTGTACTTCAGGTTTAAGTAGCTCAGGTACTTTATATGCCCTTAAACGCTTAGGAGTGAAATCATGAGTTATCTTAATTTCATGTTCTAATACTGGACAATACCCAGGTTTATCCACAAATACTGCCGTGTGCCGATCCAAAACTTCAAAAAGTTGCTTCTGTTCCTCTTGCGAAAGATGCGCTATAATCAGAGGATCAATTCGCTTACTCGGGCTTATTTGTTCACGTTCTTCCTGATCTACAACCTCTACTATACCAAATTCTTCATCTTGATCAACAATTACTGAACAGCTATTGATCATCGCTTGTTCGAGTCGTTCATGGTATCGCTTGATCTTATTTGCGTGTAAATGTCTTTGTTTTCCCTCTATTTCTACTATATAAGAATATGGGGATTTAACCTTGACTACGGTAGCAGGTCCTTGCCATCGACTATAAAATTTAGAACTACCAAAATCTGGTGCTAATACTGCTACTTTATCTCCAACTTCGTATTTTCTGTCAGTACTACGCAAGTTATAATAATCTGCATACCGCTTTGTTTCTATATCACTATAGTAATCTGCATAAACTTTCGCGAATTCGAGGTTTTCCTTCAGTGATTGGAGATACTCTTCGGGTGATTTACCTAAGTTAAGAGGTACTTTTCGTTCGCCAGCCCACGATTCCTTCAACACACTAAGTGGACCCCGAGGAAGAGTTCCATAAACCATAGTGAATGGCGAAATATGAGTCGTGCCTGAAGGTTTTTCTCTAAGGCTCCACAGAACAAACGGTAACAATTGGTGCCATCCACGAGGATCAGATTGAGCAAGCTTAAAGATCATGGTTTTCAAGCTTTGGTTGCATCTTTCAACCAATCCAGCTGCCTCAGGATGTCCAGGGGTATTAAATCTGGGACTACAACCCATTCGCCGCAAGAATTCTTTCGTCAAACGACTGGTAAAGTTGGTACCACAATCAGAACTGATGATCCTTGGAATAGAAAAAGTTGTAAAAACTTGCAACAGAGCTTCACAAACTCCCTTTGCATTCAGCGATCTAAGAGGATACGCCATCGGCCAACGAGAAAATTTGTCCACCAGAACCAGAGCATAATTGTACTGGGGTTTCGATTTGTTGGATTCTCCAGTCACTACCATAGGGCCAATACAATCCATATTTAGATGGTTAAAACAGAGTTCATCCGCCCTCGGAATAGGAGTGATCGGGACTCGATCTGCCACTTTAACTGGAGTTCTTAGTTGACAAATTTGACAAGACGCACAATATTCGCGAATCCTCTCATCCATTCTTGGAAACCAAAAGTTTAATTTGATCCTGGCTCTCGTTGCCTTAAAAGCCATGTGCCCAGCACATGGGGCATCGTGTGCTACTCGCAAGACAACCTCGATTCTATCTTCCGGTAAACATAATTGATTAACCTTATGTCCCATAATTTCCCCTTTGTGGTACAGGAGGTTATTATCTATAAAGAAATTATTTTTATTCTGTCTCGCTTGTTGCCAGCAAGATATAAGATTGTGACAATTCTGTTGCTCACGCAATAAAGTATCATTATTCGCTACTCCCTCATCAGACTTGAACTCTGTTGACTCAACATCAAGAAAATTATCTGAATCATCAACTAGTTGCTCCTGAGAATATTCATTCACTTCTGACGGCAAGGATTCGTTGCTGTTAACTTCTAAGTTATCTTCTTCTGTCCCTTTATTTATTTGTACACATCGATCTACGCCAGCTACCATCACTACATATTGTGAACTATCCCTTAATAGGTCCACAACATGGGGTGTCAGAATAACCCGTTCATTTAGTTCAGGGACTGCAGCGAACATGACGCACAAAGATGGCGCAATGTTCGTCGTTCCTTCCATTGAATTAGCTAATTTCATTTGTAGGTATACTACATCTGCCTTACATCCTTCTCCCTGAAAACCAATTATATTAATCCGTTTAATCACGGGTAAGTTTAGTGACTCAATTAATTTCTTATCAATACAACAAATTTCTGCTCCTGAATCAGATAATGCTGGCTGAGAAGGGAGATCTTCAATCTGTACATTGATATACGACCTCTCGTGTAATCCAGCAATACTATTCTCGTATACCCTTACAGCAGTTTCCAACCCTATTGGTTTAGAATTATCCAATAAATTCCCTTGCTTTACCTGTTCAGGTATCTCATGCAACACGTTGACCTTCTCAACAAATAAGTCGATCACTTCTTCAGTTGGGTTCCCAAATATACAAGTACTCACCTTTTTAGAACTTGGTTTGGTCTGGCACTCCCTTGCCATATGACCCTTCTGATGACATAGGAAACAGAGACCCTTTACCTTGGCCTCCTCCTGAGACACCCTCGCACCTATCTTGGCTTCACCCCTTATTTCCGGTTTGGGAGACTTGGGTTGAGCTGTCTGGTTATTGACTTGAACATGTGGTTGACCTCTCGTCCAATTGTTATACTTCGGTGTCGGATGACTACGGCATACTAAGTCATTCCCACCATCATGCGACGCTACATAAATGTCAGCCGCATTAGCTATGTCTTCACAGCTCAACCACTCCTCTTTTTCTTGGGCCAAGATATAATCTAAACAAGCCTTCGACAAGGACTCCTTAATCCGATCCGCAACCAATAAACTTACAAGTTTATCAAACTCATCAGTTATCTTTCTACTTTTCAAATAATACATAAGAGCCACACGCAATTTGGATGAATAGATCGTAAATGATTCGTCCGATGCTTTGTGCAACGACCAAAATCGGGCTCTAAGATTTGAAGGGCTTATCTTAAACTCCCTTAGCAAAAACTCCTTCAGGAATTTGTAGTCATGGAGCTGTGCCTCAGTAAGGCGCATGGTTAATGCCTTAGCTCTTTCACTTAAAATGGCTAGTAATAATTTTGCTCTAACATCTTCATCCACCTCATACACATTAAACAAACCATCCAAGTGATCAAAGAAACCTGGAATTTCTATAGGGTTGGAAGGAAATTTCCAAAGAATATTCTTAAGGGCATCACTATAACGCTTAGTACGACTTGCTAAAGAATCTCTAACATTTCGTTCTTCCTGCTTTTCCTTCCTCTCCCTTTCTTCTTTCTCTTTCCGTTCCTTCTTTTCTCTTTCTTCTTTCTCTTTCCGTTCCTTCTTTTCTTCCTCTCTCCTCTTTTCCTCCCTTTCTTCCTTCTCCTTCCGTTCCTCCCTTTCCCTTTCTTCCTTCTCCCTTTGTTCTTTCTTTTCTTCCTCTCTCCTCTTTTCCTCCCTTTCTTCCTTCTCCTTCCGTTCCTCCCTTTCTCTTTCTTCCTTCTCCTTCCGTTCCTCCCTTTGTTCTTCATATTTACGGATTTCGAACTCCAGACGGCGCTTCTGCAGCTCGTAATCCACTCCTGTTGGAGATATTGGACTACCCTTAAATTCCTCTTCCTCTTTTCCAATCTCCATGGCCCATTCTTCCATTAATTGATTTCGATCCCATGACATAACATCATCTTCGTCCCTTCCTGCCTTCATAAGATACACCCTAAGGCGCTCAGACGACATTTTGCGAATATTCGCTTGCATCTCTGTTGTCAACGCTTCCATTTTTAGAAACAGTCAGTCAACAACAATCAACAAAAAAAACAGACACCACGCGGCAAACCCGCCACACAAAAGGAAAATTCCACAACCCAAAGTGCAACTATGCAGTATCCAAAGAAGTACACTCGCCAAGTACGCAAAAACTATACAAGTTCACGCAAGTCTGGCCTCGATCACAACAATGGATCAAATTTCAAAGAAATAATCAGCAGATATTGAAAGAGAAATAATGGCTGCCTCCCACTCGGCTGCAACTCCACTCTCTTTTCTCCTTCTCAGCCACGACAACACCTAGGATCTTACCCGTATGTTGACTGCTGTCTTCTGCTGTCTCAGCCGAACGACGCACTTCGTCCGTCCGACTGTCGTATGCCGATTCACCCGTCTCCCACGGTAGAAAGGCGTTTCGATCCGCTCGCTGTCTGGAACAGACCGTCTCTTGATCCTCCGGGTTGACTCCTTCCTCCGCCGGCTCGCGTCTTCTTCACCGGATCCAACACCGATGATCCCGCTTCTGACACCAATAATGTCGCGGTCGACTCCTTCGATCGCAACGACGAACCAACGAAGGAACTATTAAAAGATCTTTATTTAAAAATAAAGTCGATTAAGTGTAGAGTAAGTCAACTCGTCTATCAAATATCACAATCGTAGACAGCACACAGGTTGGCTGGTCTCGATTGAACGTTATACGATCAATGTTTCAACGTTTACAAATCTTCGTCAAAAGGCCCTTAATGTACATCAGGTCTATCTTATATAGAGTTCTCCCGGATTCCAGAACGTTCTGTGACGTCACTGTACTTTTCCCTGGAAAGTCCTACTGAACACGTATATCCTTGTTGCATGCAACGAATTAATGTTGACAGCTTGCTGCAGAATTTTCCGTGCGTTGTAAACAAGCTTGTTGACGCGTCGGTTTTCTTCCCTTGATGCATGCACCCGCGTAGACCACGACACCGGTCATCTGCCCGTGGCCTCTTGTTAGTCCCTTGGATGCGCACTGCTACTGCCCAGTCCCGTAGTTTTGCGGTTGTGGGCCCTTCCAGTTGGAACAGCCTCCCTCAGGGCTTTAGACTTGTCCTCCTCTCTCTGTCTCCTGCCCAGTCTCGCAAGCGCCTGAAAACATTTCTCTTTGTCAGTGAAGACACTGACACGGGTCGGGAGCGCCTCTGTTTATGAGTGGCGCTATATAAATCCTCGATTACAATTACAATTACAATTACAAATGATAATGGCATAATTTTTGTAATGATAACGATACATAAATAAAATATGAGTTAACTTATGCTAATGTACAATGTACTCCCTAAAACTAGAGTAGGCTTTACGTTAGTTGAGCTAAGTAGCTGGCCACTATTCGTCACCCGTGGTATGATACAATCAATCAAATTCGTTTATTCTGCGAGGAGGGTCACATACCCCGATCGACAGTCCCAAAACTGTCAGCCAGAATGCTTGACCCATGCATAAGTATGTATATACATACTTATGTATATGCATACTTATGTATGGGTCAAGCATTCTGGCTGATACGGGTCAGGTGTGAGCCCGATGACCCTGCATGATCACACGACCGCCGTTACAATTACAACCGCTTTCCACAGAAGCAAAGTGCTGTTCCCCCGGATTGAACCTCTGGAGTCTGCCCTGCTACCGAAAATGACCCAACACTACGGCTTTCACGAACTTGAATGATATAGCGACTGTACTTAAACAGATCTCTCTGACACGGCTTTTGGGTCGCACTGAGAAATTTCAGAGATTTACATTTTGCATTTCCAATGAACGTGGATGTCTAAGATGGTTCTACGAAAGTGAAAACGCTAAGAATAGATCCAAAATGAATATTTACGATTCGCAATCGCAATGAATTATTTATTAACTCAAATTCAAAGTCAACTTTAGCTTACCTTTCTCCAAACCGCAATTTACGGTTTTTGGATGAGAAGATCTTAGGAGACCAAACTGACGGCAGTCACTTCGATGACAAACTTAAATGAAAGCAACATTGGCAGAAGCTAAATCCGAATGGAGATGTCAACATTCAATAGGATCCTTCAGTTATCTATAATTGACTGGTTATTCTTTTTTTTTCTTTTTTTGTGTGCTGTCGGCTCTAGGAGCCCTAGCGATCGTCATGATACACAGTCTCCTTTGCCGTCTTGCTACTTCCCCCGTAGCCCTTGAGTCGCGCTCCGGCCTGGGAGTCCCACCATCAGCGCTCCGGCCTGGGAGTCCCACCATCAGCGACCATCGGCGTGGTTTGGTGTGTCTCATGACGATTTTCTTGGCAAGTTAACAGGGGTGGTTTGCCATTGCCTTCCCCTGGTTTTGCCTGCCGTGCCCGTTCGTTCCCCTTCCTTTGGAAGGAAGGGTACTAACAGTCCGCACCGCGTGAAGGTGGGCACGGAGGACTTTGGTTCACCAGCCCAGGTCGGATCCGAGTCTACGCTCATGAGAGACGTCGGTCAGGTCGCCTCCCTGCTTTACTCTGTAACAGAGTGACTGGTGAACCTTTGCGGACTTTACTGATTATTAGCAATGGGTAAATTCGAATGTAAAATATCAGGGACGAAATTAAGTAAAACACAAGCGTACTGTGCTTTAGACATTAAACCGAGGTCTGCATTCATGCAGATAAGCTATACGGATGCTTAAGGCTAACAATCATAAAACTGTTAACAGAATGTATGTATGCACATACGTATGTATGTGTCAAGCATTCTGGCTGACATTTCTGGGGCTGTCGATTGGGGGTATGTGATCCTCCTCTCCCTTTTTGATGTGAGTGCGGCCTTCGACACTGTTGATCACGACACTCTATTAGAGCGCCTTGAAAAGTCGTTCGATTTTTATTCTAGTTAGTACTTAGTTACAATAAGGCTAAGCGAAATTGCCTACAGACGCAGCAGCTGGGCATAAATTCAGACGAGTTACACAATTTGCCTAGAACTTCAGCTTCACGGATACACGACGCTACAAATTCACCAACATCCTTTTATAATAGGCCTACATAGCTTCCAGCATAGACTGAACACATTTGCAATTCTAATAATGAGAAGTAGCGTATTTTCACGTTCTTATGCTTGTCGTTATTGGATTTTTTACTTTTTGAAAATAACGATAAATTTTCGTTAGTGTTATTTTCGTTATAGTTATAGTTAATGATTTTCTTTATGTCTCAAAGTTTCCCGAAATAGAACTCGGAATCGTAATCGTAATCTTCACACTTCTAAAGCGCCACTCGAAGGCCAAGCACAGGGCACCACCCTATTCACGAGCGCCACGTCAAATCAGAGGGTGTTTCCAGAGAGTAATCCAAGAAAAGTCCGAGTCCAGATTCAAGAAGGCCAAATCAGATCAGAAGGGGGGTTCATAGAGTAGTCCAATAGAGGTCCGAGTCCGGTTTCCAGAAGGCCAAATCAAATCAGAGGGGATTTTCCTAAGAGTAGTCCAAAAGAGTTCCAAGCCCGATTTCCAGGGGTCCAGATCAAGAGAGGAAGCAGAGCAAGTGTCAAGGGGGAGTCGTGTTTGGAGAAAATAATTGGAAGGCGGAGGATCAGATGAGTCAGGGTAGGAGTACTTGAAAAAATGATACTTCAATTTTGAGTGGAAAGCCCGGGGTGATAGATAGAGGAACATGAGGAGCAGGATGGAGGACAGGTTGCAATGATGATGGCGGAAGGGAGAATCTGCGGAATTCATAGGGGAGATGGTTCCAGAGGCGTGAAGCTGTGTTGAATATGGCTCGGTTGGAGAACTTGAGATAAGTAGTGACTGGAGGTCGAGAATGACTGAGATAGGAGTATGATCGGATGGAGCGGGTTTCCTGGATAGTGAAGAGCTCACGGAGGTATTCGGACTGGGAATATTGTAGGGAGTTGTAGATTTGTGATAGGACTTTGAAGTCGATTCGCTCTGGGATTTTTAGCCAATGGAGTGATTTCAGGATGGGAGTGATATGATGATGTTTGGGCGTTCTAGTGACAGCTCTGGCTAGTGAGTTTTGAATAAGTGGCAGACGCTTGATTTGGGTGGATTCAAGGTTGAGGAAAAGAGAATTGCAATAATCAAGCTTTGAATGAGCAATGGAGGTAGCCTAGCAATGGTGGAGGCAGTTTTAAGGTCAAGCATAGGTCGGATGGGAGGTCACGAATGTTTACTCCATGAAGATGTGGCTATTCCCCAAACAGTACGAACCATGCAGCTAAGATCCTCCATAATATGAAAGTCATGTGGTCCCTTTTATCGCAAGCAAATAAGGAAGCATGTCATGTCGCGAACAAACAATGGAGCATCCCATATCGCGAACAAACAAGGGAGCATCCCATATCGCGAACAAACAAGGGAGCATCTCTTCCTGATCTAATTTTGACCTCATCTTTAGCCTTTATTGTAATTTGACACCAACTTATTCTTCGCAACTTTATTTGTCCTTATTATTAGACCTCTTTTGCATTGATTCACCTTACCCAAAACTTTGCTCCGACCTCCATATTGTTCAAACCCTACCACTTCCATGCTGCTCGAATCTCTTGGAGTCACATATAACGAATTTTGTCGGTTAATTTGCATCTGATCTAGATTGGACACTGTTGTGCGATATCATCCTAAATAAACATCTAATTTTATATTCTAAATTCGTGAGAAAATTTGGAGAGCAAAAATATAGGCTTGTTTAACGAATGAAATGAAGAGTCTCGCTGTCCAGAAACCAAATCTGGCCAGGAAGCAGCCCTCAGAAAGACAGAGAGTGAGAGAGACAGAGAGTGACAGAGAGACAGAGAGAAAGTGAGAGAGTGAGAGACAGAGAGAGACAGGGAGAAAGAAAGAAAGAAGGAGAGAGAGACAGAGAAGAGACAGACAGAAAGAGACACAGAGAGAGCCAAAGAGAGAGAGTGTGTGTGAGAGAGTGAGAGAGAAAGAGAGATGGAGAGAGAAACAGAGAGAGAAAGAAAGAGAGAGTCAGAGAGAGGGAAAGAAAGGGAGACAGAGACAGACAGATAGAGAGACAGGGAGAGCGAGAGAGAGTGAGGGAGATAAAAGTGAGAGATAAAGAGATAGAGAGTGAGAAAGAAAGAGAGAGAATGAGAGAGAGAAAGCGAAACAGACAGACAGAAATTTCCTTCTTTCGTTATTCCTCTCCCCTCTCTCCTTCGATATCATACGCTAATTTGTTTGACTTCGCACTCTCTCTAAAACTTCAAATAGCTGCAATTTCTCGGGCATACCGGTTTCACCTCAGGATTCGAGAGCTCAGCTCTACTCCTCTTCAAATTGGCACTCCTCGTGTACAAAGTACGTGTAAATCATTTACCATCTTATCTTCCATGGTTACAACCTGTAGTCTACTGGAAAGTTATAGTATATTGTTCTGGTACACGTCTTTGGTAGGCGTTCAGATACGGTCATTTCGAGTCCATATTTATTATTTGCCTCAGAGTAAAAAATAATAATAATATATGGGTCCTACTCCAGTCGTTTTAAAAGAAGTAAGTGCATCATTTTAATAAAAAATTTAATGAGTTCGCTAGGGGAGCCCGAGGAGCAGAGATCTTGGAGTGTCTCTGTGGTTTGTCCTAGAGTCCTGTGGGAGATATGAACCCCGACCTATCGGTTGATAGTCTAGCAGTCTGACCACAAGATTACCGCGCGATCAATAACAGCAAAATCTTTTCTGCCACCTGGATTGTTGCGAGTGAATGGGGTAATGATGCACGACCAAAGCTTTAAAATAGCGCCTTAGAAATTCTTGAATTTACGACTGTGAAGTTGCGACTACAGTCATTGCTTATTTAAGCCTAGGTGCAGCTGACTAGGCATGCGCCGTTGGCAGATGTATATTGCACAGAGTCAAAGGCAACAGTAAGCCTACTCAGGTGCAGTGAAAGACTGTTCAAGGCAGACGGTTTCACATGAGAAGGCACGATGGGCTCTAGTTGAAGTGCGACAGTGTGGCTCCTGCATATCTATTATGTCTCTGTGTCCTCTCCCATAGCGAGAATTTGCACCCAGACTTCTAGGTTGACAGCCAAGCAAACTGGCCAGTAGGAAGGATACTGAGCGGTGAACAACAGAGACAACTGTTCTGCTCTCTCGATAGAATGAGAGTGGTGGACGGATCTGATTGGTTGGTTCCCTACGAAAAATTCAAATTAGCGCTTAAGAAATTGTTCTACTCTATGACCTTAAAGTTGCTTGTAGCATCATTGTCATCAACCGAAGCAGGGTTGGCTAGGCATTGGGTCCATTGATTCTACTGGGAGAAGATTCCTTTGTACATTTATATTTTTTACAGTGCAGAGTAGTTTAGCTGACAATTAATGGCAGCGGTATAATTCTGGTGCAGTTTCACCAATTTAAAACATGATCTTGAGGTGCTCCAGTGATCTTGAAGTGCTCATGTTAGACGCACAAGATTAACTCATGTTACAACAAGTAGTAATATCAAGAAAAACAAGCTTTTTACTTCTACAGTGTGAATTTCATTTAGAAGTAGAATGCAATGGTGGTAAAAGATGTAAGGTATATAATTGTTATTGTTCAACCATTATGTCCATTATAACACTGACGAAAAAGTGAGTTGAGTCTAAACTACAATAGCAGTGAAGTCCTATTCCGTTGAGTTTAATTTCGGTTAGTATAGTTTAGGTTAGTAGGATTAGTAGTTAGTACTAGGGATAGTACGGTTAGTAGCAAAATTTCATTAACCGATTGCTAGACTCAGGTGGATTTCAGATCATAAACGTTATTTTTATCTTATCCTCAGTCTTGTAATGTTTAATGTTGTCATCGATTTGTTTATTAAATGTTTTTGAATGATGACGACCTCGTCTGAGTTCTTAAGTTTCTGTCCAAGGCGAACGTTTAGACCTTCCTCCGTTTTACAGTTGCACTGCTATATGGGTTTATATATGCGTAAATAGACGATTCCTTTCTCGGTTACAGGCTTCGTATCTGATGAACTGCTCTTAATATGAAGGCGGGTTTCCGAGTGCTCAGAACGTAGTTGAAGGCATAAATCGTGAGCCGTTTGCGTTTTGATTGGTCGAGTGCAGAAAATCTTCGCAAGTTTTAATCCGTTGTTCAAGGCTATTTTGTCGACGGGATGATTGGATTTACTCCAAACCTTCTTCTGTTTACGTTTGCGACCTTCACGTTTATGCAGAGCCTCCTTGGTCGATCCGTGTAGGCCAACCCTAGCCACATTAGCTTCCCTACTGTAGAGTGTCGAGGTCGCAGACTGAATCTCGTCATCTAACTCCTCCTTCGGTTTTATTAGCGGTTTGACGTCCTGAGGTACGCGACCTTCACATTCAAAAAGAGCATCCCTGGCCGATCCGTGTGCCCTAGCCACCTTAGCTTTTCCAATGTAGAAGTGTCGATGTTTTTCAATCGCAGACTGGATCTCGTCATTTAGCTCCTTCTTTGTTCTTATTTGAGGTTGAACCTCGATTTTCCTTGGACCTCCAGTGGCCATGACAGCTATGTAGAATCTGAAATTGAAGAACACAACTTCTTTGGTAATTGGAAACCTAGAATGGAATCATCGATGTATATTATTCCTATTTATGAAAACAATTTTGTCCATGCAATGGCTTAAAAATAAAATCACGACTACAAAGACCTTAGAAATGCATTAAAGGTCGAGTGTGCAAGCGCATTCCAAAATAGAGACTACGATGATAATGGCGGCGACGACAAAGACGATAATCATTATCATGATCACCATGATCATCATCTATACTATAGTAATAGAAGTAGTAGAGATAGTGCATTCCTAATCTGGTCAGGAAGATTGTTCTTCGCAGTGGGTCTAGTAGTGGTAGTAGTGTGGTGGTGGTGGTGGTGGTGGTGGTGGTGGTGGTGGTGGTGGTGGTGGTGGTGGTGGTGGTGGTGGTGGTGGTGGTGGTGGTGGTAGTGCAGTTTACTCAAAGATTCTGAAAATTACAGAAAGGGAAAAATGTTCCAAGTCATATGATTACAAATATAAAAATAATAGACAGAACTTCTATAACGCCTCTGTAATAATGTTAAAGGCAACCTTCGAGGGTAGCTGTGGCCGATTGGTTAGAGCACTCAGCCTGTAATGCGGAGTGTACGGGTTCGAGCTTCGCCTGAGGCAAATACTGTGTAGGGACCTTGAGCACTGAAGGAGGGAAATATCAAGTACAGCTGTATTCTATCCTATTGTATAGCTGCGGCTTTATGCTAAACGGCCGTCTAAACTGGTATCAAGAGGAGTAATATTCCAGATTGCAACACTCTTTAGATATAATTTGTCGATTTGAGAACTGGTGATGAATTGTATCAATAATCTAAGTTAGAAGAAGCAGAAGAAGAGCAGTCCTTTAAGCTAGCCTTGTGGCAGCCACGGTATGAAGTGTTAGCGAAATCAGCTATAAGTTTCTTAGCCTCGGCATATGAGGGCGGGTGGCACGTCGGTGAGGGAGTGGAAAGCTAGAAAAAGTCATGAATATGCGATTTCATCCCACTTGCACTCTCTTAAACTTTCTGGGGTCAAACACTAGAGATTTCTTATATCCCAATGATTCTCAATTGGCCAGAATGCTACCAAAACACAGCTAATCGTAATCGCAATCTCGAGATTTCTACAGCACTGAAAAACCCAAGTCGCGGGAACCACTTTATTCACAGGCGCTTAGTCAAAACAAAATCGACAGGCAGGTAAGTTCAGAATCGGTTCCAAGTTAAGGTCAGGCAGAGAGACAGTCAGATGGTGGATAGCGTTTAGAATTGAAGCGACGACGGAGGTAAGGGGAAGAGGAGGAATCAGGGTAGGATTTGTGAAAGGTACCAACATTCAGGCCCGCCGAGAGGGAAGGGCAAGGGGGGCAAATGCCCAGGGGCCCGGCGATTTTTAGGGGACCGGGCCGGGCCCGCAATCAACTTATGAAAAATATTATAATCAGTTATACAAAGTTTATGATTTATGCCTATTTAAATATAATATCTGACACTTAACTACAATCACTTTAAACTTCAAGCATCTGAACTAAAGCATAGTTGTATATATATGTATAAATATAATATCGCACGGTCGTACCCCCACTTTCATTGTTTCAATTTGTGTTTTTTTATTTTTCGTACGACCATACGATATTATATTTATATAAAGCCTAAAGATAGTTCAGAGGCCCGTGACTACTCTGCCTATGGGTCCGCGACTGCTCTGTCTAGGGGCCCGTGACTGCTGTGCCTAGGGGCCCGGAATTTCTGTCAGCGGACCTGCCAACATTTCTTAACGGCACAGAAAATCCGTGGCAGAAAATAAGCTTAGGCTATTCACCGGTGCTATATCTAATCAAATCCTCAGGATCCATGTATTCTGGACATTGGGGTGCCAGATGAGACCCCGGGGGACCTAACGGGACATAGAAGGTAGTGCTACTGTATACATGGAAATTGTTGGTGATGGTGGTCGCGGGATGACACAGGAACGGAAAGAGAACAGATCAGATTCAAAAGTCCAGTCTTCAGTCTTGAGTGGAATGCTGCAAAGGAGAGGTCGAGCGGAGGAGTGCTTAGACTGACAGGCGAGATAGAGGAATGAGCGGACCGGAGGAGGCCAAACAAATTGTGTGGAAAAGATACCACAGCACTCCCCTGAATTCAGTAGTCAAAATTTCGCTACATGTTTCTCTGAGTAATCGCCTGAGGTTCCATAAAGTTGTGGAACAAAATGACAAAAAACTTACTTCCAAGATTTCTTGTTTCTCCGAAGAACAAACTGCTAGCGGTGCTGAAAATGTTCTGCATAGTAAGACTCCAGATTCAAGGTAGATCTAAAGCCGTTGTAACCGTGGCTTCCCGCGTATTCGTTTCAACCAATGATTGACGTTGACTTACCTTGGCAGCCAGAACGCCTATCAGTTCCAGAGTTATACATAGAAACATGGGAAACACTTTATCATTTCCAAAATGTCTATTTATCATCGTCATTGTTATGGTGGTTTTATGTATGACACAACATTTTGCGAGGTACATTCATGTTCTGATTATCATGAACTGAGTCTGAGATGATTGGTTGTTTGCATGACTTCCTTGCAGTGTACTTATTGCAGAACTATATAATCTAATAACTTTTGTAGCGCCGTATCATGATTAGCGCATCAATCGAAGGTCGCTCCAGACGAAATCGTTGTAAAGTCATAATCCATTGGAGAAGTCAGTTCGAAATCCGGTAAGTCAGATAAACCAGAAATCAAGCCATGGAGGAATCTGAATCTGAGGAAAACATCAATCTGTCAAAAATAAGTAAGTCAACTTGTCCTTGATCGTTGCGTGGAGTCCCCTCAGCAGACTCGTGTGTGTAATCGTTGGATTATAGACAAAACAAGCTAGCGAATAGACATCTATGGCTACGGCCCTGTGCATTTAGGGTTTCTTATGTCATGTACTCTTGAATTCCTAGGGTTTTTTCGTTGCCTGCCTGCCATGCAATATGGGAAAGACACGAGTAGAGCAACAGTGAAAATTGTAGTAATGTTTCAATCAATAAATTAATCAACGTTAAATACATTGTCTTAATTAATTAATAAAAGAATAACACTTAATAAATTAACGTTTAAGTCTGACTGGATGTTTGAATTGATTATTTGTCACCGAATGAATATTTAATTAATTAATATTGAATGGACGAAGCAACGTTTTGGTTAGTTTTGAGAGATTGATAGTGCCAGGCATCGCTTCGTACTGTTGCCTTTCACTCTGTGCAACATACATTTGCTAACTCATTAAAATGCACTTAGTTAGATTACTTAATTATTTTTGCAGCTTTTGTGTGGTTACTTAACACTTTAACGAAGAGCTGCTTTGGTTCCCCAGTCACTTTTAATAAACGCCCGTCGTTAAAATTCTAAAGGCGCTATAATATGTGTCTTGATATATTTCATACGTTACTACATGTATTAATTAATAAATTTGCGTTCAATCAATGAATGCTGGAAGTAATTAATTAATCAGTTAATCAGTTCGAGTGAATGAATGCTTTAACTAATTAAAAAGCAATTAACATTGAAGGAATAAAATTATAGAGTTCTGAGACGTATTTTACCTCTCCAGTCTCCAGTATGACCACATGTGAAAGAAGTTTTAATCTCATGAGGATTTAACATAGGCCTAATCTAAGACGAGTCCTAACAATAGCGCTATCTTTCAACGTTCAACATTGTATCGAAATGTACGATTCCATGTCAAAGGTCATCAGCAATGTCGTCATCATCATTGTATTGTATTGTATTGTATTGTATCTAAACATTTATAAAGCGCCTCTCACAGTATTCGCTAATCAGAGGCGCTCCCAGTGCGAAAGACCCAGTGAATAGAAAGAGGTTTTAAGACAGCGGAACGAGGCACTTGGGCCACCAGCTAATAAAGAGGCACGTGTCGATGGAGGAAGTTGATTCCATAGAGCAGGACCAATGCAAGAAAAGGCTCGAGTTTTGGCCATAGAGGTCCTGGCTCGTGGTACATCGTGGTATCATCGTCATCACTATTTTTGAACCAGTAACTCATAATCTGTTACTGAATGTTTGACCCACTGGACTAACTGGAGACTGACTGCGGCAACATTAACCCATTTGCCGCCAACGTTGCGAAAACGCAACGCACTGTTTGGAAATTTGAAAAAAAATCAAGAGACGAAAAATTCACGCAAATTCTTTTTGTCTTACTTCCTGGGTGTTCACTACGTCTGCTGGTATCAAAAATATATTCTTTGCTGTTGTCGGCAATTTTTGTTGAGTTGCGCAAAATTCGTGGTTTTTGACGTCTAACTAGTGGTTTTGTTCAAGAATTTTCTTCTGCCACAAGACGTTATATTTCCCAGAAGCGATCCTGTCTCTTTTGAAGTACATGGGTGAGTATTTAATATTAGTTGTTTATTAATAGTATGTTTCATTATATGCCGATACCCCAGTGTCCGAAATTTCGATGTTGCGTTTTCGCAACTTCGGCGGAATGTGATATATACACATTGTTGCGTTTTCGCAACTTCGGCGGAAAACGATATGCACAGTGTGACACCGAGTGATTCAGATAAACTTATGTCAGTTTACGATTACTTACAACAATTTCAGTTTAGTGATTCATAAATGATGGCGTGTTCAGTGATGCCACTCTTCTTTGGGCATACTTTTGAAAGATGCGCATTGAATTTTTCAGAGGAGGCTGAGGAAGAAGTTCTATTGCTTGAGGGAGGCCGTCCAAGTGATATTTGAAGAAGATGATATCACCACCCCCATCCTAAGTTGATTAGCAAAGCGATAGCGAACATTTTGACGAAAATGAGCTCATGACTATCGATGTGATGCCAGAAGACGTTGCCGGGCATGTGGAAGTCCATCACCCTGATGCATCAATGTCAAACCAACGGTCACCGCCCACTAGGCATACCTCGCATGAAACGCAATCGAAGTCAAGAAGAAAGCCACGGGTGTCTGCAAGGTACAAGTCTTCCAGGCAGCAGCATGCGGAAAGGTCAGACGAACCACTGTAGCATGCTTATTCGAAGGATACAGCTCCAGAATATCTTCAAAGTCTTCCAGGCGGCAGACTGATCTCGTGTCCGATACTCATAAGCCGATGGAAGAGTCAGTGGATTCAACGCCCTTACCGGCCAAGAAGCAACGACTACCTGCAAAGCCGCCTAGCCTAAGTCTTCTAAGCCAACGAAAGAAGATTGGCAATGCCAAGAACCAAAATTTACATTCAGCCCTGTCAAGAAGGAGAAGATAAAGATGTGGCAGTTGATCACACGGGTGATAAGCAAGAGCGAGTCTTTTAAGAATTTTGGGATGACGAGGTGTTTAGCCTGATAAAACAGAGTACACTGTAGGCCTATGCACAGCACTGGCGTACACTTGTCCAAAATAGGGGCGGGAGGTATTTGGTTCTTCATTCTACACTTGTTGCATTGAATGTACAGTCCACCCCAATTATTGGGGGCACGTGCCCCGGCTGCCACGGCTCCCCTAGAGTCTACGCCTATGATGCACAGTATTGCACATCATAGCCAAGAACGAAGATGGTCGTCGACTGCGTTGTCGGTTGTGCCACAGAACCACGTACTACACGTGTATCGCATGCACGTCAAGTGCCTTGCTGAATACCATGGAAACAAGTGTCATTGAACTTATTCAGTTTACAGCAAGCACAAACATTTTTATTGAAATGACCGCGAACACAATCGATAACTAATAGAACATTATTATAATAAACAAATACATCTTTCCCGCCGAAGTTGCGAAAACGCAACGTCCTATAACTAGGACACTACATATAGTTCCAATAAAAATGCACTGTCAGAAGTCTATTGGCATCATATTGATGACCTACTATCAGTTACAGCTTAATCCGGTGGCTATTTCCAATAGCGGCGGTAAATGGGTTAACACGATGAATTCCATTTCGGTTAGTAGCAGAGATTAGTAGGGTTAGTAGTAGTAATTAGTCTCTGCCTATCTCGGTCTCTCCGCATTTGTGTCTCTCTTTATCTCTGTCTACTTCTGTCTATCTGTTTGTTCCATATTTTGGCTGTGTATCTGTCTTATCAATTTCTGTCTCTCTGTGTCTGTCTATCTGTCTCTCTGTGTCTGTCTATCTTTCTCTGTCTGTCTGTCTGTCTTTTTCTCTATTGATGCCGACCAACATGCTACACAAACAACGCCAAAGCTACAGTGAGTTAATGCAATGAAGAAACAGTTACTGCTATTGAGTGTGCTAACAGTGACAATCAAGACACCGGATGTCGCTTTCAGCTTATCTTCTTCATCTAGAATGTATTTGTCAGGGCCGGCGCCAGAGTATTTGGCGCCCTAGGCGAACCTGTCGCGCTGCGCCCCTGGCAAGTGCGACAACTAGGCCTAATTAATGTTAAATTAATCAAGTTAATTCATACATTCATTCATTCGAAGATTTATATAGCGCCTCTTCAAGGGAACTACTCAGAGGCGCTCCCGACACCAGCACGTTCATATAAGACAGTTTTAAGTTTTGCAAGAAATATGCCAGGGGTGACCCAGGGCACATGCGGAGCTCTAAGGGAAGTCTATTCCAGACTACCGGGCCCACCACTGAAAAAGCTCGACTTTGCATAGTCGTGGAACGAGCAAATGGAACTAAAAGTACCCCTTTTCCCGCTGAGCGGAGGGAACGTCGGCCTTGGACACCTGAAACTGCGCAGCATAGCTCTCGAAGGTAAGCAGGGGCAGGGCCCTGACAACATCCCCATACTAAGGCAGCGATCCTATATTCTATGCGTAAGCGCATAGGAAGCCAGTGAAGGACCTCCAGCATATATCTAGAGACTTGGCCATGATTAGGAATATGCCCAATGAGACGCGCTGCAGAGCGCAGAACTCGCTGTAAACACACTATGCGACTAGATGGAAGACCAAAATAAAGCGATGAGCAGTAATCAAGGCGCGCTGTGACGAAGGAGTGAACCAGTGTAGCAGTGGCATTGGGCGTTAGCGAACGAGTAACAGTGCGAAGCTGGCGCAGCTGGTAGTAGCAGTCCCTAGCAAGACGGTGTATTTGTGGAGCAAAAGTAAGCTCCTGGTCGAGCCAAACACCAAGATCACGGACAAGAGTTGAGAAGGTATAGTTGGGGAATTCAATTGCAAGAGCAGTGAGGTCAAGTTTAGCGAGTTGCTGTCGCGTGCCTAGCCAAATAAATTTGCTTTTGGACGGGTTCAAGCGTAGTCGATTTGACGACATCCACGCTTCCATGGCAACTAAAGTCCCACTCATAACCCGGACTGTTGGAATGGCATTGGTAGAGAGGCAATGCATGTATGCTTGGACATCATCAGCATATTGCTGACTCAGAACTGCATGTGCAGCCAGAAGCGTCGAAAGACCAGAGGTGTAGATGATGTATAAAATAGGTCCTAGGACGGAGCCTTGGGGCAACCCGTACCGTGCAGGGACCCATGAAGACCTAGTGGTGCCATGGATCACACAGAGGGAACGTTCATAAAGGAATGAGTTTATCCATTCATAAAAGTCTCCAGAAAGGCCAAATGAAACACGCAACCGTTCTAGCAAGATCTCATGGTCTACAGTGTCGAATGCAGCACTGACGTCAAAGAGTGCTAGTAGTGTGAGTTGGGCCCTGTTAATATAACCTTCACACAGGAATTCAGCCAAATGCTGCATCTTTAATTTAGTATCTTCGTTCATTGTAATCATCTAAGAATCATTATTACTTCTAAATAAAACAAAAATATGGCATTTAATAAATTTTGAAGTTAGCCATAATTAAAGTAATAATCTGGAACTGCATTAGCTATGCAGCCTATGCTGTATGGTCTAACACGTTTAATGGGAATTTAAAATGTAAATATTAATTAATGAGACAGTGCACAGTTTCATTTGAATACTTAGTAACTCCTGTGGCTACGTTTACTAAGTCCTAGTCCTACCTATACGTGCGAAGTCTACAGGGGGTGCGCAATGCGAAGCAGTAGTCTTCAGTCCCTATGCATAGGTGGGCTTACAGTGTAGGCCGATCTCCGGAGGCATAGAATTTTCGACAATCACGGAATCAACTTTCGATACTACATTCTTATTTTAACAGATTCACAGCGTAACGTTTAAGGTTTAAGTAAAATGCATTAGTAATGTTTCACGAAGTGAAGCAGATTACGTATGTACTAGTTAAAAAATTAAAGCAACAAGAACTACTACTCTAAATTTAGAAGTTCCTTACCATCAGTTGAGTCTATAGTTTCTTTTTTCAAGAGAGCTTTGAATACTGCAATCGTGTACAGAGTGTACAGGCCACAAGGCAAGTAGAGAGACATTGAGAGAGACAGACTGCGACAGAGACAGAGCGAGAGAAAACGAAAGAAAACAAGAGAGAGAGAGAAAGAGAGAGACAGACAGACAGACAGAGAGAGACAGAGAGTGAGTGAGAGAGAAAGAGACAGAGAAACAGAGAGACAGAGAGAGAGACAGAGAGAGACAGAGAGAGACAGAGAGAGACAGAGAGAGAGACAGACAGAGAGAGAGAGAGAAGAGAGAGAGAGAGAGAGTACAGCAGAGAGAGAGACAGAGAGAGACAGAGAGAGACAGAGAGAGAGAGACAGAGAGAGACAGAGAGAGACAGAGAGAGAGACAGAGAGAGAGACAGAGAGAGAGACAGAGAGAGAGAGACAGAGAGAGAGACAGAGAGTGCGAGCGAGCGAGCGAGAGAGTAAAAGATAGACGAACAAGGCATACTATTTCAGGCATATCTTAGCGCTGGAGCTGATCACTCGAGAGATTATACTGTTAAGGTGTATCATGTGTATTCCGTGGTTTGTACGGTACATTTAAAAGAGACAATCTGGCTCATGTGCAGCTGGGGGGTCGAACAAGGTCAATTACTCCGACATATCAGGGTAACCTAGAACATGTATAGACAAATACCACACGTACAATATGTCTATCAGATATCATGAGGCATCCCGGCCGCATCTGTCATCAGGTTGTATGTAGTTCAGACTGCAAAGAGGCTGAGACATACACGCAGTACACGGGCCTTTTGAACACCCAGGCTAAATATGTCATCAGATGGAACAATTAACCAAATTTAAAATTTGTGCGCTTGGAGGAAAATGAAATAGGGCCCTAAAGCAGAATGTGACAGGGGGCGCGTATGCGCACCTTAAGCGCCTTGTGTGGCTACGCCTCTGCCCTCTGGGCTGGCAAAACGGCGACAATGGTTTTAAAAATATTTCTTTGTGTAGCTTTTCTGCCGCCCCCAGAAATGTGCCGCCCTAGGCGGCCGCCTAGTTCGCCTAGTGGTTAAACCGGCCCTGGTATTTGTTAAACTTCTTAAAAGTTTTCAAAACCATTTTTAAATTAGGTATTTTGAAAATATTAACTTAAATAGAAATGACAGAAAAGTGTTTTAAACTACAAAATAAAATGTTAACTTGCATTTTAGAAATGCGACTACTTCTTCAAAATAGTACTTTGCAAATCAGTGGCAACAGCGCTGTCCAACTCTCAACGCTAGAAGGTGCGGACGTAGACGGTTCCCCAGTTGGCTGTTATACATCGATCCTGTCCGTTTCTCTGGTTCACACAGAGCGGATGCCTTCCGTGCTTTCTGATCAGCTCGGCTTCAAGGGTACAAACGTTGCCTTTCTTCATAAGTCTTGTGTGGTGGACAGTGCGCGCGAGATACCCCACTGCCTGGTCAGCATGGTGTCCTCCGCTGTCGCGATGGCGTACTGCGTCAACTGCGCGGGAGTCGTGCTGTCCAGCGACGCCTATGGCGACGCTTTCTTTTAGCCTCTGCTATGACATCACCGAGTCCTTCCTTCGACATTACAGCATACATCGCCATCTGATGGGTGGTTTTCTGCAATGAATCATCGTTTTGTAATGTAGTCCTATTCGTAATCGTATTTGTACGAATCTCGAGATTTCTACAGCGCCGAGAAAGCCATGTCGCGGGAAACAGCTTATTCGCAGGTTCTTAGTCAAAATAAAATAAATTGGCCGGGGGTCAAGTTCCAAGTTGGGGCCTAGGCGGGCGTACAGTCAGACGGATCTACGGTGGGTGGTGTTTAGAGACTGCAACTGTGATTTCCGCTGTGTTCTCGGTGACTACAGTATAATTTACTGCATACATGTAGTTGGTTCATAGGTAACACGTTTGGTAGACTGTCATGCGGTTGCGGATTCGACTCCGTGTAGCGATCATGGACAGGTTTTTTTACCCACACACGAGTCTCTGTCACCAAGCAGTATATACTGTGGTAGAGGTGTAAGCTGGGAAATAAACGGCAAGTCCCGTTTCCAGCACCGTGAGATTCGTCAATAATTGCTCACGCAATGGCCTTGGAACAGGAAATGAGCGCCTGTCGTAAGTCCCACCATTGGACATCGGACTTTTTCTAGTTCAGTGCTTTCTGTCAGTTGAAATAATATGCTCAACATGCTCTAAATGTTCAGGCAACATTATAAAGATCCAGAAGTCAATGAAAAAGGTAATAGAAAGTTATAAAATACAGCTTTGCTACATTTTCCACTATATAATATATATATATATATATATATATATATATATATATATATATATATATATATATATATATATATATATATATATATATATATATATATATATTTCGTAAACTCCAAACTTCTAAAGCGCCACTCGAAAGCCAAGAGCAGGGAACCAGCTTATTCAGAAGCGCGGGATCAAACAACAGAGGGTTTCCAAAGAGTAACCCATAATCAGTGATGGGCAATAGTTAACTAAAAAGTTGCTAACTTTTAGTTTAACTAAAAAAATTTAGTTAAGGAAGAAGTTTAACTAAAAAAAATAGTTTAGTTAAAACCATGGTTTAACTAAAACAATTTAGTTGCTAACTAAAAAGTTTAACTAAAAAAATCAGCAATATGCAACTATTTTTCCACAGTGAACATTGAACACTGTCGGCAAAAAAACATTTTAACACTGCATGGTTTTAGCAGTAACAGCCTGTGTTTTCAAATTCATACACTACTTACAGTACTCATGTAACTGTATGCCAGAACAGTACACATTTCAAAGTTTGAAGGTGAAATTGTCATTGACGCTTTGCATTATTACAGTTTGTTTTTTGTTATTATTTGTTTTATTGTGAAAATGTTTGTTGTAAAAAGTTGGAAAATAGTTGGAAAAAGTTTAACTACTTTTTTTTAGTTTAGTTAACTAATTTCGAAAATCAGTTGCCAACTTTAGTTAAACTATTTTTTTTAGTTGGAAAATAGTTTTTGTTTAACTAAAAAAATAGTTTAGTGCCCATCACTGCCCATAATAGGTCAGAGTACGGTTTCCAGAGGGTCCAGATCCAGACAGAAGGCAGAGCAGCTGTTAATGCGGGTGTTGTTCAGGGAGAAGAATTGAAAGTCGGAGGATCAGACGAATCAGGTTAGGAGTTCTTGAAAAAGTGAGACTTCAGTTTTGATTGGAAAGCTCGGGGGGATGAAATGCGAAAAAATGCATAGAAACCTCTTGATCCGAAAGTGAACCTTCTTGCATTGAAACCTTCGACCCATCATCGATAAAAAATATCACCAATTCACAACTGACTAAATTAAACTAGATTAAAACTGCGAGCGGAATACGGTGTCCAGTGAATTTCTAGAACTTACTTCAAAGGCGAATTCAGACGTCAGAATTTCTCCTTTCTCCGAATACTCAACTTTCAGCGGTATTAAGTTCGTAGTTCTGCGTATTAAAACTTCAGATTCAAGGTAAGTCCAACGCCTTATAACCGTGGTTATGCTTCTCGCTTTCTGGTTTGAAGTTTGAACCTATGATTGTCGTTGATTTACCTGTTTGCCGGTTGAATGACTATCAGCTTGAAAGTTATAGATAGAAACATTGGAAAACACGTAGCTTTCTCTTTCCCAAACGTCTCTCTACTCTGGAAATCGTTTCACGTAATTAAGTTTGTGCAACGTGGTGGTTTTATGCTTGGTCTGTTAGGCAGCGTGCTCGGTCCGCAATACAACGACTGGGAGTCCGAGCCTTCTGAGCGAACTCCATATAACGATCTCTACGCCTCAGATAGAGAGATTTGCTCGCAATAAGTGCGACAAGACAGTAAATAAATCAATCATGGTGTTGATATTCTGATTGTCGTAAACTGAAATGATTTATTATAATTTGGCTTCAACTTCTCATGATGCACCCAACTCAGGGCTAAATGCAAGTTCTACACATCTTACTTTATCTATCGAGTTTTAATTATAACGAAGGCGGATTTATAATTGTAACTTCTAATGTAATTGTAAGTGCCCATTTATTTAGCACCTTTTCAAGAACGCTCATCACCGACCTGACTACACAAGACCACGACTGAACAGAATGATCTTCAACCACTTGCGAAATAGAGGCATAGAAAGTAAAAGAAGCTCATTTGGCAGATTGCATGGAAGCCAGTTCCAGGACCAACCCGGGCCAATCTTCCATGTTGCACTGTGGAAGTAAGCCTACACGATGGGGGAACAACTAGATTGCCCTGATGTGTTGCAGAACGAAGAGGTTTACGACCAGATAATGACGACACTGGAATACAAAACTGAAAACACTCTTTTCTCCACAAATCCCATCCTGATTCTTCATCTTCGCCTCACCTCTTCCACCATCCACTGTAGGGTCAGGCAGGGAGAAAGTCAGACGGTTAGTCTGACTTTCTCCCTGCCTGACCCTTCGATTTTGACCTGGAACCGATGCTGACCTTGCCTTCCCATCAATTTTTTTCGGCTGAAATTTACGTGTGAATAATCTGATTTCAGCGACTTTGTTTCTGGGCGCATTAGAAATCTTGAGATTACAATTACGGCTACGAAAGTAAGTCGATCTTGTGTATATAAGGTTCCGTTTACTTTCTATCCTACACTCGTGTTGAATTCTTTATGTTGACTGCGGAGATAAAATGTGCGTGAGCAACTTGCTCTGGATCGTTACGCGGAGTCCCCTCAGTAGGGTCTCATGTTAATCGTTGGATGACAGAAGCGTATCCACATGTATCCTGGGGGGGGGATTTTCCTCCCCTAAAGGTCTCTGCATTGTAATATTGGTGGCCTCTGGGGGGAACTTCCCCCCCCCCAAGACGTCTAGATTAAACACTGCCCAGCAAGCTGACCACTAAGCCTATACTACTGCGCGGTAATCAAAAGCGAAACCTCTTTTGCCATCTGGATTGAATGAGAATGGATGGGGGCCGAATGGTGCCATAGGCCTACGGATAGCTATTGAATAGCGCTTCAGGAGTTTCTCTAGTTTACGCACGAGAAGTTGCGACTGCCGCCATTGTTTATACAAGCGACAGCATGTGCACTAGTAAAGTCCAACTTACTTGTATACCCCGTGATCGATCGAGTCGAACTGCTACGATCGACTTGGCTCGGCCGACGATCGACTCGATCGACTTTGTCGACCTCTCGTCGACTCGATCGACTTGACAAATAAATAATCGACTTGGTCGACTGTATCTCTTGGCCAGGGGCCAGGGAGTCATGGCGCCAAAGGTGCAAATGCTCACACAAGTTTTGAATCTGTAGCGCCGAGGCACTAGCATGCTCACACAACTTTTGGCTAAAGTAGGCCTAGTTATGGACTTATTGTGCTATAGACGTGTTTCATTTCAAGCTGTTTCACGAGGAAGTGCAATCACATTTAATAGAAAATAGTTTGGCTTTTGTGCTAGTGTTTACTTTCATGCGTTTAAGGTTATGTTATCATGGACTTTGGAAATTCCACTTTTCATGTATGCCACGCAATAAGGTAAGGACATTAGTAACAAAAAAGCAAATTCTTGTCATGCTTTAATTTACATTTCATAAAGAATTTTATTAATTGATTAATTAATCCAAACGAATGAATTAATTCAGGAATGAATTAGTTAACTAAATCGAATGAATGAAATTGATTTAAGTAAACTGAACCAACAACTGAGTAATTATTTAAATTGAATTGATTAAGTCTAAATAAATAAATTGAATATATATATATATATACATATATATATATATAATATTAAATCGAAGTAATTAACTGATTCATTAAATCAGATTTATTAAATCAAATTATTCAATTAGCTGACCTAGTTCAATTAATCAAGTACTTAATTTATTGATATACATTTCATGAAAGAATGAATGAATGAATGAACGAACTATTAAACATTTACGTATTAATGAAATAATGAGTGAATGAATGGGTGAATGCTGAAGTGTATTTTCCCTCATACTCTACAGTAGGCCTAAAACATTATGTGATGGCAGTGTTTCTGCAATAAGAGACATAATAATGATTCACAATATTAATTTTATCTTTAAAATCTCAACATTTGAAATGTACGATTCAATCACGACTAGAGGTGCTTCATTAATCCCGTTGATGTTGGACATCTTAGGCCAAATTAGGAATTAAAATAAAGACGAAGATAACATCTGTTGATCATTTACAGTATACTCGCAAATAAACAAGTCCTTGTTTAGCATCTCTTTCGCGCAAACACTCTTCATCTTCCGTATTCTTGTTAAGACAGAAGCGATCTTTCCCGTGTTTATCAAGTAGCTGCTTACTGTCCTTAGCGCAGTTATTTTCTGCCGTGCATAGTTCAGTGTAGAAGACCTTGGCGAGTTTCAGTCTGCAATTATTGTTGCTCCGTCTTTCGTCCAGATTAGGAATGCGTTTTTCATGCATGTAAAGAGACGTCACGGCCGATCCCTTTGATCCATCCGAGCTTTTTAATCCGTTCGATCTTTCAGCCACTCCAATTAAGAAGTATCGTTTTGCTTTTATCTCAGATAAAATTTGTTCGTCTAGTTCCTTTATGTTCATGACCTGAAGTTCAAAGTCTCTGTCTACGCCTTCTACAGCCATTGTATCGCTCTATAATTTGAAATATTGAAAAACACAACTTCTTTAAATCTGTAGAAGCAAACATAGAATAACATAACATATGTTAACAAAGGTTTCAAGTGGTTCAGAAGACATTTAATGTTTCAGAACCACTGCAATTTAATCTGGAATGCATACTAACCCACTTTCTTAGCTTTCTCTTCCAAGCTGTGATATTGTCCACTACAATTTGAAATATCATCTGCAAATCTACAACTCTTGCACAGAAGCATTTCTGCCCTAACGTTTTCGTTCAGTTTCTTAAATAATTTTTACCTATGTCCTCTAGTCGCCAAGTTTGGTGCTAATTCAAAGAATCTCTCCAGCTGCAGTGTCTCATTGCCAGTGATAATCTTGCAGGCTTCAATTAGGTCTCCTCTAATCTTTCTTCTCTCCAGTGTTAGTCAACACCTTTTCAGCCTTTCGTCGCAGCTCAGACCATTGTAACCCCAACTCATTTTGATAGCTCTTCTTGGCACAGAGGTTTTAAGTGGTTCAGAAGACCTTTAATGCGTTATAACCAACGCAAGTTAACCTATAATGCTTAATATTCCATCTTTTCTAGCTTCTTTTTAAAGCTGTGGTAGTGTGTGCTACACTTCTTCCAGTTGTCCTATGTCACGTTTCTGATATGGATTCATATATGGATGCAGTATTCCAACTGTGACCTCACCTGTGAATTGTACATCCTCGGTATTGTACCTTTGACTCTGCTGACTTTTGTCCTCTGAATCATATCTCAGGTACAGTTCGCCTTTTTTCATAAGTACATATTTTCATAAAGGTGTCATAACTAAGTCTTTAGCTGTCTAATTTCCCATATATAAGTATGGTAGTTGTAGTCTCCAATAATCATGGGCGTATCTTTGGTAGAATTTTCTAGATGTTTACATAGCCCCTGATCAGCCCCCTGCTCAGCTTCTTCGATGATATCTGGCACTTTATATGAAACTCCCAAAAGCAGCTAATATCTATTTAATTGAATTCGCAGCAGATGCCATCCATGAAGGCTCTTTCTTCATATCACATCTCTCTAGTGTATTAAAATTTGTTCTTAATATATAGCAAACCCCCAGCCCAATGTCCAACTGATTTCTGATTAGCTGGATTCATTCTACTCTGTAAACACCTTAGCTAGTTCACTGTCTGTAAACTCGGCTTTGTCAATGATTCTGCTTTACCTATGAAGTCACGTTTCTCGTTAACTGCATTTAATTCCAATTCTGATCTTTTTGTAATACTTACTGCAATAATGCTCACTTCTCGCCTATGCAAAGATACACCTTAAAACTTTACTATGTAGTCTCCTTGCTCCTCCAGACGTACTCACTTTAGTACAGTGGCATAGCTCTGAAAAATGTAGTGATTGTGCATTTTCTGATACAAGCACATAATTTGGCACAGACATTATACATAGTATTATCAGAAGATATAGATATTGGGCCACACTGAATTATTATTTCTTTGGCTGGAAAAAATGGCGGGGAAAAAATATGAATTTTTAATAAGTTTTTGGGAAAGTGGTCTGCAAATAAGATTTAGGACTGTTTTGCTTAATTGGTTTTGTAAATTTTGGTTTCTTCCTGTAGGCCAATCTAGATTTTGTAACTCTCTTCTTGTAGGGGAGTGTAGGCCAATCTAGATCTGTCCATACTGCTCAGTCGTTTATGTCATTTCGCTCTCAAAATAATTTCGATTGATTGATTGAAATGTCTTACCTTTTCAGATTGCATATTCTTCCTAGGTTGCCTTTCTGTCTTAGTGCACTGATCTTCTGTATACTGACCTGATTATGGCCTAGTTTTGATGCGCCATCGGTTGATGCCTTGTGCATTATATATCGGCGCTACAGACGTTACCAATGAACAATTAGTCATTGCCACTTTTCTGCTTTTTCGGCGGTTCTGGTGGGTGATCTTACCTCTTCTTCTTGTGCTGCGTCTTCACGGTCCTGGGTACTGCTGATTTCCTTCTTCAAAGCACTCATACGTAACAACACACAATGCAAGCTTTTCATCGCAGACTCCAAGTTGTGTTCCAAGCGACCCACACGTGAACACTGCTTGCAAGTATCCTTGGCGTCGAAAGCGTCTTCGGTGCCGCACATGTTGCAACCAGAGCACACACAAAAATCTGATTTTTCCTCCGACATAATATTTATAAGTTGTTGAAACGTTGATCAAACCAATATTACGATCGTTTTATTCGTGCAATACTGTTCCATATGCTGATCCACTTGTTTTCTTCAAAGACGTCTGCTATTGAAGGCCTTTAAAATAATAAAAGCGACACAGTTGTACAAAAACATGGAAAGATTGAAATATTCAAAACAATG
The DNA here is from genome assembly GCA_963556255.1 of Allolobophora icterica. Lineage (NCBI taxonomy): Eukaryota > Metazoa > Annelida > Clitellata > Crassiclitellata > Lumbricidae > Allolobophora > Allolobophora icterica. Next base: position 2,468,265 of record OY744609.1, read on the forward strand.
GCGATGATGAAAACGACAATGACCGGTATCATCAGCATCACCACCACCAACATCATCACCATCATCATAATCATTAAATTCATAATCACCATAATCATCATCGTTACCACCTATATAGTAGTAGGTTGCTGTAAAACACGGCCAGCACTTCGTAGGCCACATGAAAACGGGCTGAGAAAGCCTGAGATACGTCGCTCCAAATAATTTATGATTAACTAACACTTAAAATAGTAAACCTGGGGACTCACTTTATTTTTCATTTTAACACACTGAACGCGAGGTACGAGTTAACTCGTATGTCATTTCACGGGTCTAGGCGCGACGTACGAGATAACTCGTACCTCAGCATACATCATTTCCACAGCGTCTATAGGCATATCCAGCGTGCTGGCAATCCATTCTGCCGCGTCTCTGTTACTACTATGGTGAGTACTGCCATCTGATGAATAGAGAAACAAATTTTTTAATTTTAATTTTAATTTTTATTGTATCTGCAGCCATTAGACTACGCATATGTGCACTGTCAGATGTCCGCGTTCTGGTATAAATTTATGTCGTCGCGTAATATAAATTATGTTCTACACAGTCTTGATCCCATATAACATCCTACTAATGTATGTTTTCCTCACCAATCTATCGAATATTTTGATGATGTTTGCAACAAGCGTGAACAGCGCAAAGAAACGCGTTATATTTGCGGCGCGTGTCGCCGCGTGTGCTTCTATAGCCTTCACGCTTCAATGATTATCATTCAAATGCAGACTTTTAGTCAGTTTACTGTAGAGTAGAGTAGAGTAATAAGCAGTTTATTTGCATTTTCATTCATTTTATGTAGATTTTCAGAGTTACTGTCGATAGAAGTGACAATGGCCGTTGATATCCGATATCCTTACATTACCGATAATTGATTACAGGGCTGTCCCGCGTCATTGTAATAATTGATCCAGCGTTCAAAGTGTTAATCGCTTTCGGGGAATCAGAACTGAATGAATGGTGAGTTCATGAATCACGATTTACCTTTAAGTGTAAAATGAAGTTCAATGAAACATTAGCACGCCCGTTAATTTCTGTTTTTCTAGGGCACAGCCTACATTTACCAACTAACTTCTTTTCTCTATCAACATTATCTACTGATGCAAAATTTAAAAACACTAGAAAGCACCTTTACTTTCCACGATGTCGCGGTGTTCGAATCAAAGATGTTCGAAAGATGTTCTATTAATAGACCATAGAGATCAATAGTTAGAGGTTAACAAACATAGAGGTATTAATAAACTTAGAGGTAAAGAACTTAAAGTTAATAATAATAAGTAAGAAAATATATAAGCTTAAAAGTTTTTTCAGACTGATGGTTGGCTATTTAAATTTTAATAAATAGTATATAGTCACATACTATTTAAATACTATTTCACTAAGACCTTTTCCTGACTATTTTAAATAGTGGCATCAATAGTCATGAACTATTTAAATACAATTTAAATGGTATTTACATAATTTACTATTTAAATAGTACCACCGCATACATAATTACATGTTAATTATTTAAACTGTGATAGTACTCAACACTGACTATTTCAAGTACATCTTCAGAGGTTTGTAACATAATCTCCGAAGTTTAGGCTTTTCAGTCTGTTTTTTTTCCAAAAATCATTCAACTGAGACTGCTTTCACTGGCATGCTTAACATAGTCTATTAAATGAATTATGGTAAAGAATATCTCCTGATATCTCTGTCTCTCTCCTTGTCTCTCCTTCCTCTCGCGCTCCCTCCCTCCCTCATCCTGTCTCCAGAACAGCATTCTCTGTCTCTCACCCTGTCTCTCCTTCCTCCCATCCATTCAAAACGCTTCTGAATTGGCAAAACAGGCAGATGAACGCCTCATTACAGATCAGTGATCACGGCCATGTTCTGAGATCCTATATTCCATCTGATCGCAATATCCCTAATAATCTCCGGCCACGGGCTCATAATTTCACATTACCTGATAAAAACGACCAAAAACTTTGAACATCTATCCCAGACATTCGAGCCAACTCGTTTATTTAATTTTTCTGCAACTCTACGCTTATCTGAAAAACTTGTAATATGCACATCGTCCCCAAAAGATTAATTTGTTATCTCCCGTAAATTTGTTTCGAGATCTCCACGCACTCTAGCGAACTCACCTATAATGAGTAGGCCTATCCTGACCGTACATTGTCAGTGTGAAGATAAGACGGCGAGGGAGAGGACTGGCCAGCCGTCTTCATATGCCAAGGCTAAAAATGATGTCGCTGACACGTCATATCCATGCATATGGCTGTCTCTTAAGCTAAGTTAAGGGACAGAGCTTCGATTAACCTAGTCCCTTTCTTCTTACTGTCACAAGGCAGCAATGGGAGGTCATTGACCTTGCTTTGACCCAATTCTCAATTGACCTGCTCTAATTTTCTCTGAACTGTATTTCCTTGATCTTCGTTTGACATGACTTTCAACTGACCTAACGTTTGGCCTTGATACAGTGATATTTCAGTTTTGAAAATAATTACAGTTTCAGTTTTTTATTCAGTTTTGGGTTCGTAATTTCTACTTAAGTTCAAGTTTCAGTTTTGAAATAATTTCAGTTTCTATTACAGTTTCAGTTTTGTCTGTTTTGAAATAATTTCCATTTTCGCTTCAGTTTCTGGAAAATTTCAGTCTCAGTTTCTACATAAATTATGTGGCGTTCGCCCGCCCGGACGCCTGCCCTCGTCTTTTATTAATGAGCTCGCCAGGGGCGCCAGAGGAACGTCTTTAGAATGTCTGTATGGTCTGTCCTAGCTGGTAAATGATGCTCGACGCAGGTTTTTTAAATAGCACTTTATAAATTAGTTAGTAGTATGGTCAGTACTAGTTAGTAGCATTGCTAGTAGTAGTCAGTAGTAGAGTTAATAGTAGTTAGAAATATTCTAGTTTGCGCTCACAAAGTTGCGATTACCGTCACTACCGCCATTGCCAAGCGCATCATCACGTGCACTAGTAAAGATCAACTTACTTGCTAGGCTCTTTGCTAATCAGGTGCTGTATAAATGTTTCCTCCTCTAGATAATGCAATTTTATGAATAGCATATTATAGGTCGTCCTAAAGGAGTCCTCAAAGAGGGAAGTGGAAGGGGTCACCCAAATGGGGATAAAAGGGGGTGAGTTTATGCCCAATGTGGACGTCCACATCTAAAGTTGGTACATACCGTCATTTCAATACAGCCAACATCATTAGAACGCAGTCTTGTTGTCAAGACCTTAAACCTCAAGACCAAGACCAAGACCAAGACCAAGACTTTGAACCTCGAGACCAAGACCTTGAACCTCGAGACCAAGACCAAGACCAAGACTTTGAACCTCGAGACCAAGACCAAGACCAAGACCTTGAACCTCAAGACCAAGACCAAGACCCAAAATCGAAATCAGGTCAAGACTTCTAAAAATTGTAAAGTCGGAATTTTCGCTATTTTAATGAAAACATGAGTCTTATATTTTATTCAAGCAAATTAACTTTAAATGCAAACTGCAGAGAAATCCGAATTTGTATTCAAAAGTCCTTCATGCAAACTCTCATACCAAATGCCTTTTGTATTTTATAAAAACCAATTCGCTCAGAATTTTTTGACCAAGGCGTGCCTGTTGGGCCTCATAAAAATTCCGCCATGTGAAAAAAATACGTTCTACAGGTGCTGAAGTCGCTGACACACACAGAGTAGCTTTTCAAGCACTGGATGTAAATGTAAAGATAGGCCTAGTGAGTCCATTTGAAATCTTCCCATGCTTTATCATACGGTCTGATACAGAATAACTGTTCCTGCTGCCAGTGGGTTTTCCTGACCAACATGACTTAATTGTATCCATCCATAGATATTGGTCGTATGATGCAAGCAGGCTTGATACAGAATTCTTGAGTTCTGTTAAATGACTGTTCATATTAACAGCCGGTCTTGGTCTTGGTCTTGCGAGACCAAGACCAAGACTTTGAACCTCAAGACCAAGACCAAGACCAAGACCTTGAACCTCAAGACCAAGACCAAAACCAAGACCTTGAGCCTCAAGACCAAGACCAAGACCAAGACTTTTAAAAACAAACTCGAGTGCACTCGAGACCAAGACCTTGGTCTCGAGGACAACAAGACTGTTAGAACGATGGAGATAGTCCGTACTAGTACCCGGAGTCAGTCACTAAGGAGTTACCGACTGACTTGATGAGTTAGCGACTAATTTAGCGACTCAGTCGACTTATCGACTGACTAAGTCGATTAGACTTATCGGCTGATTAACCGACTTGCTATGACTTCTCAGGTAATCAGGTTATAGGTATGTCTATTGGACCTACCTGATTACCTAACAATATAACGCATTTACCGCATACTGTAGCCTACTGACCGTGCCATCATTTCCGTGAGGCGTGAGCAATAGCCTAGATGGGACCCATTTGGGCCTTATACTGGTCCAGTATGGGAATATGGGCTCCGCTCCATGTAGGCATGCTGACAGACGACAGACCGATGATTGTGAAAATTAATGTTAATGTGAATTCGTGAAATTGAGCGCTTGATAAATCGATGGAAGCGGAGGATTTACAGCAGTACCCGTTCTTATACTGCCGACCAGTTGGCCGAAACTGCTGATGCGTGGCTCTTTCAGGCAGTAGAAACAACAGAGAACGAGAATCATGTACTCCGGCATTTATTTCCAGTGTCAGAATTGTAGAAAAAAGACTGGTGAGTTCAGACTTTGATCCATGTGGAGTTTACTATTAATTTTTATTCGTATTTTCTAAACTAATGTCACCCGAAATTTGAAAACATCAGATTTCATCGCTAGCACTTTTGCAAGTGAAACTCGTATCAAAATCAATTCCCTTTGTTGAGAAAATTTAAACATGCATACAATTCTACACCATGAAATTTCTTCTTTTTTGTCAGAGATTCAGAATCCATTATGCTAAATTACACCAGCACAACTGAGGATTTTGGAAACGACCCCCCTGGGGTATGCAATGAAGACTTAACTGTGGGGTCCTAAGAAAGACTAGGGGGTTGACCCCAACCCCCGACAATTCTCACCCTGTTTATTCCCCCTTAGTAATCATCAACATGACAACATCATCTTCGCAATAGCATGCATAAATTCAGTCTTCCAAAAAAGACAACAAGTATATCCTCGTATTCTTTATAAGAACTCTTACTAATTGAGCAAACTCTCTAATAATGTGCCAAGTTGCGGCATATCAGCTTGTTTTCCTCAATAAACGAATATTGTATTGTATTGTATTGTAAGTGTTGCTCATGTCCTGCTGCTGATGTCTTCGTCAAATCGAAACTTGGAAACCGCGATTAAAACAAGCAAAATATTAAGTGAACTAAGTCGCTTGCAGTCGATAGCTTAGCGACTGGTTTCGACTTGAGAGCTTAACGGCGGCGGCGGCGGATGGCGACAGCACCGGGGACTAGTCCATACTTCATTGCATTCAATTATTCGAGTCGCCCATTTGCTTGAAGCGGCAGTATAAAATAAAGTACCCTACCCGGTAGCACAGTTATCCCTGCAGGCACAACAGGACAGCCTCAGTACTTCGCTGGAGCGGGGGTATCCACAAATAGGAATAGAGGGTAATACCATATGTGGGCAAATGTGGACAAGGAGAAGGTATGGGTCAAAAGTAGGTAATTTTTCACGTTCTTAATGGATGACCCCTTTACAGAAAGTAGACAGTAGGTGGCGCTAGTAAAACTAACATCCTTCAGCGCTCGTATATAATTATATATATATATATATATATATATATATATATATATATAAGCTGGTGCACTGCGCTTAGCATTATAGTAGCGCTTCGAAAATTTGGAGTTTACGCTTACGATAATGAGTGAACTACTGTTAGCATGGTTTTCATATTATAGGCCCTAATGATTTTTATTATACCGAATTCTTAATACTCTGTCGTCGATTTATTCAGTAATTTCATACATTAGAACCAGGCACTGGAAACCCTGATTTAAAAAAAACCTGATCAATCAGAAAGCATTCGATATGATTCGTTGAGTTCGATCAATTTCGTATAAAGTCAATAACCGAGCATGCTGGGCAAACAATCGCATAGAGTAGGCCTACTAATCAATGAGACCATTCCAGTGAAATTTTGTTTGAACAATACTATTTATGTTCAGTAGCCAATTCAACGAAACAGCTAAACAGTATTCATCTCATCTCTTCTACGTACTTACCTGAGAAATGTTTTCTAATCGACAAATGTTCTGTTCTTAATGACATTTTACGTCGTCTAGGCTAGTGCGGTGAGCGCCTTGCGTGGTTATTGTCCTGCAGTGGCGCTATATAAATTTCCTTAATAAATAAATAAATAAAATTAATTAAATTCGTAATGCTCAAAATCTATATATGAAGATTTGACCTGATAGACAACTAAAGATTTATCACGCCGATTTCCATTTCGGTTAGTAGTTTAGGTTAGTAGGATTAGTAATTAGTAGGCCTACGAGGCAGGGCTGTAGTCGAGGGTATACGCGGGTATGCAGCGTGTACTCGCCTCTGGAGACTGTATACTCACCTCACAAAATATTTATATTTATTTATGTTAAAATACTGTAGCGTATATACTCACAAAATACTGTAGCGTATAGGCCTACTCACCTCTAATTTGTTTCGGAAAACTAACCGGTAGGCCTAGCGTGTACCCACCTCTAATTTTACCACTACAGCCCTGGTACGAGGGCTAGTAGAGTTAATAGTAGTTAGTAGTCAAATTTCATCACACAAAATAATGGTGATAACAGATGGATTTCACAGCATAAACGCTGTTGTTGTCTGATCCTTAGCTTTGCCTTGTCTCAACGCTTTCATCGATTTGCTTATTAAATTTTGATAATGATGACGAATGATTTGAAGCCTTAAGTTCCTATTCAAGATGAGCTTTTACCCTCTTTTGTGCTAAAGCTCCACTTGTGCTGATGGTGTTAACACCGGTTTCTGTGCTCATAGATGCGCAAATACACGATTCCTTTATAATCCATTTCAGGCATCGCATCTACTGAATTGTTATTAACGCAGAGTCTGTGTCGCAAGTATCCACCATGAAGTTCATCCCTACGAAGTTCATGGTATAATTCGTCAGCTGTCTCCGCTTTAAGTGGTCGAGTGCAGAAGATCTTTACAAGTGTTAGGTCGCTGTAACTGGCTTTGTCGTCGTCGTGGTGTTGAGGTCTAACCCAAAAACCCCTCGAGAAATTTTGACGTCCTTCCCATTCAACCAGAGCGTCCTTGGCCGATTCGTTAACCCTATCCACCTTAGCTTCCCCAAAATAGAAGCATCGTTTTGTTTCAATCGCAGACTTGATCTCATTTTCCAACTTCTCCTTGTTTCTAATTTCAGGTTCGACGTTCCATTGGACTCCTGCAGCCATGACCGCTACCTACAATTTCAAATTTCACAACTCCTTCTCAGGGACTTGGAAACTGAGAATCGGATCATTGAAGAACGAAATTATTTATAAAAACCATAGTGTGTTTGTGATGCCATAAACATTAATTAAACCACGACTGTAAAGTCCTAATAAATGCATTAAAGGTCGTGTGTAGATGTAAATGCAAATGTAAATCTTCGAAATTTCTCAGCGCCACAAAAAGTTACGTCAGGGAGGCCAGCTTATTTGGTCAGTTCCGGTGACAAGGGGTGAGAATCTGGGGAGGTCAATCCGAGGAGACAACATGGTGCTACTATGGTAATCGGTGATGATGTTGGTCTGATTAACATTGTTTGCTTCATTTATTAGTCTTCTCTTTTCTTTGTTTGCCTTTTTGTAACTGGCTGCGGTTTTGCAGCGAGAGCTCAGTTAAACGAATGAATATATATATATATATATATATATATATATATATATATATATATATATATATATATATATACATATACATATACATATACATATACATATACATATACATATACATATATATAGATATTGTGGGGCGTGGTGGCTCAGTGGTAAGTTCGGCGCCTTGTGACCGGAGGGTTGCAGGTTCGAATCCCACTCTAGCCGCTGCGTATGGACCTTGGGCAAGTCCTTCACTCGCAATTGCTCGTGGCGCTTCGGCGTGAAAATTCCGGCACAGTATCAAATGCTGTAGTCGGGAGCGCCTCTGAGTAGTAGTAGACTTCGAGAGGCGCTATAGAAATATCCGGAATAAATAAATAAATAAATAAATTAATAAATAAATATATATATATATATAGATATATATATATACACGGTGATTCAATAAAAAGTAAGCCAAACGTTTTTTTCATATAAGTACTTCTAACATGAAAACAGTATTTAATATTTTTGTGAAGAAACTCTCAGTAGTATAGTTTGATTATTTAATTAAAGAAGATGTTCAAAATGTCCTCCTTCTGCTTGCACGCAAGCCTGGATGCGCTGGCGACATTGGGCAACAGCATCGTCGATTATCCTCTGATCCAGACCATTCCACACTTCCAACAAGCGTTGCTTCAGATCGCTGACATAATGGATTGCCTTCTGGGGCTAGATTTCTTATACCAGGTAGAAGATGTTGTGACAGCAGAACGTCGCGATAATAGGCTCCGTCAATTTTTACTCCAGGATCAATGAAGACCAAATGGGAACGACCAAGCGTCGAAACCGCAACGGACACCATAACAGACATGCTGAAATGGGTACGCGTAGGCAACATTCTGTTTGCAGTAACCTGCCTTTTTTAGTAGGACGAAAAACCGGAAGTCATTAAAATAAAAATGTAAGTATGTGCTTATTTTATTTTGAAAATATTATTTATAAAATATAGTTCAAGTAATAATAAATTTGTCTATTAAGTTTGGCTTACTTTTCAGTGAATCACCGTGTATATATATATGATAGCGAAGACGACGATAATAATGACGACTACTGCAGTGACGATTAACTAGGCCTATCATCATAATCGTCATCGTCATAGTCAACGTCGCAGTTGTCATCGTCGTCATCGTGATCATCATCGTCATCATCATCACCATGATCATCATCATCATCTATAGTAATAGCAATAGTAGTAGTAGAAGTAGTATTATATTATTATTAAGAATTTATTAAGCGCCACTGTTTAACCAAATGCATAAATATTATCTTAACATTCGAACCTAGGGAACTTCTAAGATAAATCCTCTTTCAAAGGCTGCGTCACGAGAGAATTTCCGTTACTGGTTCTGACAAGTCCCAACAAGAATTTTCTATGACGCTGTAGGAATTTACGGTGTGATGAGCTCAGATAAACAGAATTCAGAGCACGTTGGTCGCTTGAAGTGCTTGTAATACGAAGATGACGTATTGTTTCAAGTACGTTTTAAGAGGCATAGGCCTAGTATCTCAAGTATGTCTTAAGGGACATATGTCTTCAGTTGCATACTGTTTCAAGTAGGCCTACGTCTTAAGGGACAGGTTACGTCGTCTCCGAATGTTAGTCTTTTCAATCTGCTTATTGCAAATATCATGCAGTCAAGACTGCATTCACTGGCACACTTAACATATTCTTGCAATACATTCTGGGAAGCTTCTTATATCAATGGCGAAACACAGCATAGTCATCGTAAGTCACCAACACAGTTCCCAAGCTCCTTGCCTCCCCTTCAATTGTTGATGCCTTCTGCTCAATTTTTACTAACAAAATCTCACAACTGCTCATTCCTTTTGCCTCTTCCTTAAAACCGAACCAGTGCCTCTACCAATACTCATCCTAACAATTAGAAATATGTGCAGACCTATGTGACCGGATACCGTAACGGCTAATGGTACTTATATGTACCATTAGCCATTATATTATATTATGGTATATATTAGCCATTATGGTATATGTAAAAGCCAACCTAAAAACTTAAAACAATCTATTGAATTCCAAGGCCAAAATGAAATTTCCAAACCTTATGAATAGAATCATTCGTGATTTCAGTTTCAATCCCATTTGGTAACCGTTTTTAAAAAAAACATTACAATGTATGTTTGTAAAACACGTGTTCTAGAGCCAAAGGAAACTGGCAAAAGATCCAGATGCCATTGTCAAAGGACAATGAAAAACGTAAAGCGTTAAAAAGGTTTCAAAAAATGGGAAAGTTTAAAGGGGAAAATCAAAAGAAGTTTGAAAAAGGTCATTAAAACACGGACATATGGCACTTGCCACTCCTTCATAACTTTTAAATCCGACATTTCATGTCGACAGTCACTCGACCAAAATGCCACCAATTCACAACTGACGCAAATTTAACATACAGTTTTGAGCTGAGTGAATATGGTGCTTGTTATGTAACAAAATTATCTGAAACTTCTAAGTACCGCAAACGAGCTGCGTCAGAAAAGCTCATCACCAGCGCTGTATTTAATCGAGTCAGGCTGAATGGTCAGTTTCGGTACCAGATCAGAATAATGGGGGTCAAACCGAGGAGAGAACATGGTGCTACGGTGGAAATCGTAATGGGATGGTGCAGCAACAGAAGCAAAATAGGATAGGACTGAAATGCTGAAAGAGAGAGTAAGGCAGAGGTGGACAAACTACGGCCCGCGGGCCGGATCCGGCCCGCCAACACTTTTTTCCGGCCCCTGCAATTCTCTAGAAAATAAAAAAAAGCAAAAAAATTCAGACTGCGAGACTTTTTTCTTCGTTTTACTCTCTAACTTACTATTCTGGTCTCGTCTTTTATTATAACTCTAAGTATTAACTCTGTCCCAGTGCATATTTTAAGGAATTTAGACTACTGGGACAAAATCAGCCATGGGTCTAGTTCATGACCTTTTTTGGAACTCGTCTCTGAAAAACTCTGATGACCTTGTTTTAGGAATTCATCTTAAGAAAATTTGATGACTTTTTTTAGGAATTCCTCTCCAAAAAACTTGATGACTACTGGGACAAATCCTAACACTACTGGGACATTTGTCCCACTAGTTATACAGTTAAAATATGCTCTGCTCTGTCCATTATACATTATGCTCTGCCGATCTGGCCAACTTTCCTTCAGAGGTTTTTGCACATGATCGCGGAAGTGAAATCTTTTTAAGTAAAGCTAATGAAAGAAAAAAACTACGCCACTTTCCTACCCTCCAGTTGCAAGCTGTCACAGCAGAGTCTGCAGAAAATATAGTCTACAGTTGTCAAATCTGAGAGTTCTTCAGATGATTTAAGGAATTTAAATCAATTGAGACTTTACTTACTATATAGGCCTACCGTTCACATTTGACATTGACAATTAGCTCCTACGGAACTTCAGCTGCATGGAGTTAACCGACCCACGAAGTGACATTGTTCTCAAAGAGCAGCTCAAATGATCAGGCCTGATAACATTTTTTCTTCACTCAGAAAGGAAAAATTCTCAAATCTGCAAACTTTTGCTTTAATTTTTTTTGGGTTTATTCGCATCCACGTACGTCTGTCAACAAAGATTTTCAACTATGAAGATAAACAAGTCGAAGTACAGACCTCTGTTAACTGATCTAAACTTGAGCTCATAATCACTCCGGATTATGGGAAACTTGTTAATTCATGCTCACAGTTGCATACATCTCGTAACAGCCAAAATATATTTAATATAATTTATTATAAATAAATAAACTGCTTTTCATGTTAGTGACAATTAGTCGTTATTAAAGTTAAAAATTTGTTACCCGGCCCTCCGAACTTTTTTTGCGTTTAATGTGGCCCAGTGTGCAAAAAGTTTGCCCATCCCTGGAGTAAGGGGAAGAGTGTTCAGATTGGGAAGAAAGTGGATTCAGCGGACTGGCGGAGGTCAAAAACTGTCTACAACAAGATGTCATAGCAGACATTCCATGAATTAATGAATGCTTTAAATAATAAATTCACTAATATTGAATAAATGGTCTTAACGTTAATTCATGGTTTCAATTAAGAATATATACTAACTTACCTATTAAATTGAGACGTAAAATTTTCATTTTGGTTCTATGAATAATTGACGGAGTTGTCCGATAAACTTCTATATAAAGATCAAGATGACCTAGCACTTACTTCAATGGTGAAGACGTTAAAATTTCTTGTTTCTCTGGAGGTTTGTAATAAAACCCGTACTGCCTATTCAGATTCAAGGTTCAAGGTAAGTACAACGCCTTTATAACCGTGGTTTTGCTTGATAAGCAACACTTGTCGCGTTTCAGTTTGAACCAATGATTGGTGTTGTTTTACCTGTTGACATACACCGACTTGATAGTCATTCTCGCTGAGCACAATGTATGTCAACAGGTTTGAAGTTATAGATACAGATATTGGAAAACACGCAGCTTTCACTCTTGGAATTTAGAAAACGTCTGTTTATCCTGAGATTATGACCCGTGTATATTTCTCGATGATCTGTTAGGCATAGTATACGCTGTGTCTACAATCAGACGATTGAGATCTCGAGTATGCTGAGCGGACTCCGTGTAACGATCCCTTACAAATAATATTTCATGTACACTGTACTCGTGCCTCAGATTCAGATTTGTTAGTAATAAATGCAATGAGTAATAGAATAAATTGAATTAATAGTGAAATGAAGTGAAAACATGTTCTGATTCTCATGAACTGATATTGTTGGTCGTTGGTCTTTGCAATGCACTTAATGCAGAACTACATGCAGGAGAATTGAATGCCATTGATATCTCCTCTCGTCCATTGACTTCTATAGCGCCATAATTCCTATTAAATAATCGATCGATGGTCGCTACAAATGAAATCGTTGTCAAAGATAAGCCACGTCTAAATCCGATAAGAGAGATAAACCAGAGTAGTGTGAGTAAGAAGAAACTTATGCGTTTTAAAGTCAACTTCCGGATGACATTCGAGAACAGTACTGACAGAACGCACGAACAGTGGACCGAGAACGCCTGAGAGCCAAACACTGTTGTGGTGCTAGAAACAGCAAGAGTCAGAGTACGCGTTGATTACAATAACATTAATACCCTTTATCCTAAAGATGCCATATTAAAACAACGGCAGATACATGTATGTGTGACTCTGGAGTAGGCCTACGACAAAATTTTCTTGTTCCACGGTGGAATATAGAAGTGGCTCGCAGTGGCGTCACGAGGGGGGAGGTGCGGGGGTGCGGACCGCACCGGGTGACACCCTCAGAGGCACCCCGTCAAAAGAGCGCCCGACAAAAGAGCCCCGACAAAAGAGCGCCGACAAAAGATCGCCGACATAAGAGCGCCGACAAGAAATGCTTCACGACAAATGGTTCACTGACGAAAGGTTCACGATCTTTCAGCTTCTGGTTTGAGCTCTATTATCATCGCTCATCCAGCTTACAGTTTGAGTATGTTTTCATCGATAATCCAGCTTCTAGTTTTAGCTATATTTTCATCACTCATCCAGCTTCTAGTCTGAGCTATGTTTTCATTGATAATCCAGCTTCTAGTTTTAGCCATATTTTCACCACTCATCCAGCTTCTAGTTTGAGCTATATTTTCATCGCTTTTCATCGCCCTCCCAGCTTCTAGTTTGAGGTATATTTTCCTCGATAATCCAGCTTCTAGTTTGAGCTATATTTTCATCGACAATAAAGCTCAGACTAGAAGTTGAATGGCCGATGAAAATATAGCTCAAACTAGAAGCTGGAAGATCGATGAAAATATAGGTGAAACTAGAAGCTGGATTCTCGATGATTATTTAAAATATTAACAATTAATCGTGAACCATTTGTCAGTGAACCATTTGTCCGTGAACCATTCGTCGGTGAACCATTTGTCTTGGAACCGAAGTGTAATAATAAAAATTTATTGTATTTAATGGAATGCAATGAAAAAAGATAAAAGATTTATTAACGAAATGCAACGAAAACGATTACAAAGCAAATCATGTTTTCTTCCGTTCCGAATACTTGTTTATTTCCCATACCAGTTGATACAACGCAATTGGTAACAATCAGTGATAAATGTTTAAGTGATTTGATAATCTCTCAGCTGTCTCTCAACCTTGAGCCTTGAATACAAGTTTCGGTATTGGACCCTCGATATAAAGTTTTCGCCGGCGCTCTTATGTCGGCGCTCTTATGTCGGCGCTCTTTTGTCGGCGCTCTTTTGTCGGTCGCTCTTTTGACGGGTCACCCCCTCAGAGGGGGTGACACCCAAGATGAGAAAATGATGCAATTTTTGGAAGATGAGGAATTCCTAAAAAAGGTCATCACTTTTTGGGGGAGACGAATTTCTAAAAAGAAGGTCATCACTTTTTTTTAGGGTGACACCATGACTTTACCGCACCGGGTGACACCAGCCCTAGTGACGCCACTGGTGGCTCGCATTTCCAGCTCTTCCGGCTCTCAGTCGACTTCAGCGAACCAAGGCTAAGGTCACGGACACGGTGTCAGCCCACAGCAAAACTTGTCTTCCAGCTCACGTCAATAATTAAATCTTTTTCTTGGTGACTGAGATAAGTGTGCATGAACAACTTGTCTCTTGGTTGTCACACGGAGTCCAATCAGCAGGCTCGAACTTGTTATCGTTGGAAGACAGACCAAGCGTGCTACTGAATAGACAACCATGTCCGCAGTCAAAGCATTTCTGGCTTTTATGTCGTGGACTGTGGTGGAATTCCCAGGGGTATATTCGCCCTCTGTCACGCAATATTGGAAGGACTTGATCAGAGAAGCAATGAAAATTTATTCTCTTAACATGTTTCAAATTAATTAATTAGCTGACATTTCATGAATTAATGAACGCTTTAAATAATAAATTCACTAATATGGAAAAAATAGTCGAAATGTTAATTTAATGGTTTCAATTAATCCGTTCACATTGAGTAATTTACTGAATATATTTTAGTTAAGCAATTAACACTGAATAATGTTTTGATTAACGCTGAACGGATGAATAAACGTTTTAGTTATTTTTGCAGATAGGTGGCGCTAGGCACCGTTACGTACTATTGCCTTTGACTCTGCAGCATTTATTTGATAGGCTCTAGTCTAGTTTATTGTGGGGCGTGGTGGCTCAGTGGTAAGTTCGGCGCCTTGTGACCGGACGGTTGCAGGTTCGAATCCCACTCTAGCCGCTGCGTACGGACCTTGGGCAAGTCCTTCACTCGCAATTGCTCGTGGCGCTTCGGCGTGAAAATTCCGGCACAGTATCAAATGCTGTAGTCGGGAGCGCCTCTGAGTAGTAGTTGACTTTGAGAGGCGCTATAGAAATATCCGGAATAAATAAAAATAAAAATAAAATAGTCGTTGTGGTACGCTTTCTGAAGTTACCTGAAAGGCGCTAAATGGTGTCTTGATATATTTCATACGTAAATCCACATATTAATTAATTAATTAACGTCGAGCAAATCAGTGCTTGAAGTAATCGTAATCCGATCGTAACCTCCAAACTTCTAAAGCGCCACTCGAAGGCCAAGCGCAGGGCACCAGCCTATTCACGAGCGCAACGTCAAGTCAGAGGGGGTTTCCACAAAGTAGTCCAAAAGAGGTCCAAGTCCGATTTCCAGGAGGCCAAACCAAATCAGAGGGGGTTTCCAGAGAGTTGTCCAAAAGATGTCCAAGTCCGATTTCCAGGGTACCAGATCAGGAGAGGCAGAGCAGCTGTCAAGGCGGGTGTCGTTTACGGCGAGAATAATTGGAAGGCGGAGGATCAGATGAGTCAGGGTAGGAGTACTTGAAAAGGTGAGACTTCAGTTTTGAGTGGAAAGCCCGGGGGGTGATAGATAGAGGAACACGAGGATGAGGATGAAGGACGGGTTGCAATGATGATGGAGGCACTGAGCAACTGCGGAATTCAGGGTGGGGGAGATCATTCCAGAGGCGTGGTGCTGTGTTAGATATCAACCAATCAACATAAAATAAATGAAAAAAATAACTGTTTTAATTGATTAAAAAAGTAATTTAATTGATTAAAAAAGTAATTAACTTTTAAAGAACGAATGATTGAGTGCTGAAGAGTAATTTCACCTCTCCAGTATTAACATTATGTGGAAGAAATGTTATTCTGACAAAGATTTAACATAATATTAGACGATACCTAACTTTCGCGTATCCTTCAACACTAAACATTTGCTTCGAAATGCACGATTCAATTAAAACTGCAGGTGCATTAAAAATCTCGTTGTCTATGACCTCTCGAGCAGAACAGGACTTTAATTAACAAATGAGTATATCTTTTATTATCTTCTATCGTTTATAAACACGTAAATAAACAATTCCCTGTTCGGTGTCTTTGTCTCGGAAGCATTCCTTTTCTTCCATCTTGACGTTAATACACAAACGATTTGCCCGATAATTAGCAATTAGTTGCCTTTCTAAAGCGCAAGCATCCTTTGCTATGAGTAACTGAGTGTGGAAGACCTTTGCGAGCCTCAGTTTGTAATCGTTCGTTGCTTTTATGTCGGCATGATGGCTACTCGTGTGGCTTTAATTTCCGTCCTGACTAAGAATGCGTCCTTCACGTCTATACAGAGACTCCAAGGCTGTTCCGTTCTTTGCAGCCACTCCGATATAGAAGTATCGCCTTGATGTTATCGCAGACCTGGTTTCTTGTTCCATATACGCGTCGTTTATTTGTTGAGGTTCAAAGTCTATGGTCACTGTGACTCCTACGGCCATTGCAACGTTCTGCAATTTGAAATTTAAGGAACAAAACTTCGTTGGTTGAATAAATCACAGAATAATCATTATATTATTATTGAAACGTAACTGTATTTTTATAAAGGAGATTGAGAGACGTGTTAAAGTCACGAGAGCTTAAGATTCTCGCCATGGGACGGACCCCGTTGGTCGATGACGTAGGCCTACTTCAGAGGGCATTGTGTTCCAGTCCCAAATAAGCCGGGTCGGTGACTGTGACGCACTTATGCTAATAGACGTAGTTTTCGGAAGGTACGAGGGGAACCCAAACCCCACGTTTTGGACTGGAGGGTACTGTACCCCAACTTTTCATACCCAGAATAACAATAGCCATTGTTATTTTCTGGGAGGAAGACAGTCATTTGACACTAGAGACAATTAGGCCTACACATCATCATCATCATCATCATCATCATCATCATCATCATCATCATCATCATCATCATCATCATCATCATCATCATCATCATCATCATCATCATCATCATCATCATCATCATCATCATCATCATCATCATCATCATCATCATCATCATCATCATCATAATCGTCATCATCATCGTCATCATCATCATCATCGTCATCATCATCATCATCATCGTCATCATCATCATCATCATCGTCGTCATCGCTATCACATCATTATCGTCTCCATTGTTACTGTTACCTATCATTATTACTGTTATTAGTATTGTTGTTATTGTTATTATTATCGTTATTATTGTTATATAATATATAAAGATTACAGGAAGATAGGTTCCATAGATAAAGCTTATCAGCTACAGTGACATGTCTATAACAAGATGATGTCATCGCTCATACCTGCAACGTAAAGTTTAGACGTTAAAAATTTCCTCTTTATCTGAAAACTACTCCTATACTTAGTTCGTCCTTCATGTGTGGACTTCAGACATGAAACAAATCCAATCGTGGTTTGCTTAACAGTTGACGCGTCCCGTATGTTTAATTTCAACACGTGACTTGTGTTGATCCACTTACGCGCTGCCTTGTGAAGGCTGTGCATAATATTTGAGCTGTGAGATTTAAAGTCATGCCTGAGAGTTTTAGCTAGAAGCATTGGAAAACATGTCGCTTTCTCTTTCCGAAAAGTCTATCATAATTATTTTCATCGAAATCGAAATCTCTGGATTTCCTCGGCGCTAAAAAACCCAAGTTGTGGTAACCAGCTTATTTGCATGCGATTAATCAGAAACAAGAGCGGGGGACAGATATAGTAGCCTAAGGCTCGGTTCCAAATCGAGATACAATGGCTGTCGTTATGATATCATCATCATCATCGTCGTCGTCATCATCAACTGCGTGGACAAGAAGAAACAATGTATTTAGATATTTTGTTTATCCGGACAGTAAGCTTATTTGAATACCATTTACGACATAACACCAACCGCCATTTTCAACATATAATATAATATATTCGTGTTTATTGACAACCTAACTGACAAACCGCAGTAAACACATTGAAACATATGACGGTACAACTATCAAGACCTTATAGAACACACCTCTTGGCAGCCTGTTAGGCGCCAACTCGTTTTATAGCTGCCCTAGGGAGTGGAGGGCTGAGTGGACCTATAGGGAGCTTACCGGTATCGAACCGTGTCTTTCAAGATCTTATGTTATTCGAGCAAGAGTGTTACCAATGATTTATCCCCTCCCCATTTGGGGAGGGAGGATAAAAAAAACCTGTTAATTGCTCGATCAATTAACAGGTTGGTCTGATTGGACAATTAGGACATTGTCAAACCTACGCTTAGCTTCTGCGGCTGGGATATCACTGATTGATCGACGAGTAACATCTGGCTATCATTTCGACTCACACACACACACACACACACACACACACACACACACACACACACACACACACACACACACACACACACACACACACACACACACACACACACACACACACACACACACACACACACACACACACACACACACACACACACACACACACACACACACACACACACACACACACACACACACACACACACACACACACACACACACACACACACACACACACACACACACACACACACACACACACACACACACACACACACACACACACACACACACACACACACACACACACACACACACACACACACACACACACACACACACACACACACACACACACACACACACACACACACACACACACACACACACACACACACACACACACACACACACACACACACACACACACACACACACACACACACACACACACACACACACACACACACACACACACACACACACACACACACACACACACACACACACAAACACACACACACACGCACGAGATGCTCAAGAGTTGAGTCATCGCATTATGGAGTTAATCGGTGAAACCACTGGGTGGTTGGACGATGTCACTTACAACAAACAGCTTACGAAACGAGGTCGAACTGGCCTTGAGGAAATTTCAAGAGGATGAAAGCTGGGAGTTTGTCAGGCCAGAGGGCGTTCAAGGGTGAAAAGCCGCTGTGTGCCTTATATAGGGTGAATGTTAATGATAAAATCGAGGAAGTTGTTGTCGTCAGCCATCCTACACAACAGCTGTTGCATATATTACTTAATGTTAAAACAGTCAAGTAATCTACCGTTGGTTGCTACAGGCCATAGCGGTAACCAATTAAACCAAGACGTCATTAATTATAAATAGGCCTACTTATTTATTTATTAAGGAAATTTATATTGCACAACTTCTTGAATAATTATAAGCAGAGGCGATAACTAGCAGGGAACCGATAAATGAGAGACAAACTTCGACTGTTAAGGTCGATGTCCGTCTTGTTCAATCTTTTTGTTGAGTAATTAATTTATTGTATTGACCGAGAAGTCGTTATGTTCCAATCGTAGAGCAACTCTGATTAAAAGTGATCCATCGTTTTTAATTACATCGCCTTCAGGTGTGAATCAGTAGACAAAATTACATCGCCTTCAGGGTAATCAATAGACAAAATAAAGCTGTAACGGGTAAAACAGGTCATCAACATACGTGCACGAAGTCGAACTCTACACCAGGGGTTCTCAAACTTTATTTTTATTGTACCCCTAGGTAAAATAACCGAGTGTTGGCGTACCCCTAGCAAAGGTACCGTCTGATCAGAAACAACAGGCGAGCGCGAAGTGCCCTTGCAATTAGCGTAGGACCATCGATAGGTAGACAAATTTAAAATATTTTAAGAATGATCGAAATCATATGAACAAAAGGTAAAATTAAATCACTATTACAAAGTGTCAATGTGAGCTGTGGGTCTGTTTCGATAAGCACAGATTTAAGCTTACAGTATCTGGTTTAATATTTGTTAATTTCAAACGCAAATCTGGTTAGAGTTCAAGCATTGTATCGTATTTACTTTTGATCGCAAGCATTGCTGAAAAACCAGTTTCGCACAGATATGACGTGCTAAAGGGATTCAAAAATTTTAAAGCTCGATCAGAAATTAAATCTTATTCAGCTCTTCGCTTCACCCAGAAGTCGCACAACACGTCTTTCATGAATTCGTTCTTCAATCCACCATCACATGAAATTTCAACAAACTGGTCTCTTTCAGTTCATTTTCAACACCACACCACGTAAATCCAAAGGATTATAGCTCTCGTCATACCGTCTAATCTTACGCTGCGTACCAGTGCCGTCGTCCTCGTTAGGGTCTACTCTGGCGTCTGGAGTGTCAGTTTTGGTAGATTCAGTGCTAACGGTTGCGCTGAGAGGTTCTGGCTTTCTTTTAAGCGGTTGTTTTTTCAACCATTTATCCATTGTTGGTTTAAAACTAATAATGCTACTATGCAGTATTGTAGAACTAATCAAAAAACATATGGGAATGAACTCATAGAAAATTTCTTTTTCCCCCCAATTTTTTCGCGTACCCCTTAGCGACACCTGGCGTACCCCTAGGGGTACGCGTACCACCGTTTGAGAACCCCTGCTCTACACTCTGTGACATAAAAAACACTCAAGCCGTGAACTGGTTTGACGACGGTAGTGTCTGTCTGCTTTAAATTCTTTCCAATGCATAGCATGTTCACATTTTTCCAAAAGGTCTCGTTTTGACCAGACGAAGCTGTCACAGGGTCCTCTACTTATTCCCCCACAGGCTTTCCACCCCAAAATTTAGTCTCACCTCTCCAAGAATTCTTACTCCAATTCACCCGAACCCCGCCTTCGAAGTTTTCGGTTTCTTAACGAAACACGTCTTAGTAACTGCTCTGCTTCCTCTTGCTGGTCTCTCTGGCAATCAGACTCGGATCTCTATAGGACATCGCTCTCTGGACAACCTTTCTGACACGACGTAGCGCTCGTGAACAAGATTTTGCTCTGCGCTTACCGTTAGAGTAACGCTTCAGAATTTGTAGCTTACGATTACGATTACGATCGCGTACAAACAAGAAAGCTTCAGCTTAACTTGATAAATTACTTAATCTAATAAAACGACTTCCATCGCGTAGTCATCAAAACGCCAGAGTTATTAGTGCGTGAAATTGCAACGAAAAATACGGATCCAATGGAGAGTCAAGGTCGGAATCGTAAAGGTCAAAGAGACAAAGAGACAGTTTGTACGTGAAGGACACCAAATAACTGACCACAGGAACTGAATTGGGCGATGAATTAAGAAACGCCGGAACAACGACCGAGGAAGTCCGAGAGCCCAATACCGTTCGTGTGAGGGGCAAATCAAGAATCAAATCATCAGATTAATTGAGTGCTATATGTATCTGCACGAGGGTGAGCATGCAACAGAAATTGTTGGTTGAGATACAATGCTTTGTGAACTGTAAGGCAGATTCTGAAATGGATCCTTCGCTCAATTGGTAGCCAGTGCAACGAATGTAATTATTATGGGTGCAATCTGCTGATATTTCGGGGTCTCTGTAATAGCACTGACAAGAGAGTTATGGGACATTTGTAATTTATGTATATTACCCTTAGTGAGATGAATGAATGTCTTTCTTTTCGAGGTAACGGTGTAACACGTGCCATTTCTGAGCCCACAGTTCCCTTTGTGTGCGTTCACAAGCAGTACCTTCAATTTTCGTTGGCGTGGTCTTCTGGTAAAGCCTATCGAGATCAGCAGATACGCCGTTGTCATGCAGACCAATTGAGGATCCTATTATTGCTCAGTTTTATATTTAGCGGGGATTACGAGTGAGGGAAAATCTAGAATTTTTTCGAGATTCTTTAATCATAAGAGCAATCCCAAAGCAATGATTATTTGGCATGATTTGCCAAGTTTTAATTGCTGACGTTGCATACTGCATAGGCCAATGTGTCTGGCGACTTCTTTTTGATGGTACTTGTCCCGTAGTCTACGAAAGCAAACAAAACAACTTTTAATTAAATGTTACGCCGATGAGTGAACTTCCGTTCGATATAATAGGTTCTGAAATTGAATAATTGATGCAATTATACCCATCCAACCGCGAACACACAGAGGCCGATCAGACTCACTGCCGCCATGGCGAAACCCTCCACCCGAGATTTTGCTTTGAAATAAGAGTGAAAATCCTGCTGTCGTATCAACGCAAGCTCTGCGACAAGTTGCCTGTTAACAACGAGCGACTACACTACCAATCTAACAGAGCGCTAGAAAGAAGATGATGCGATTGTTGATTCTGGTTCTCTTGGTTACCCAGTCAACCGCAGATCTTACTGGCACTAACCCTCAAATCGGATCATGCCTGTGTTTAAACGTTGCTGCAGGATTTCCCAGTAGCCGTGAGTTAATTTTTTAAAATCCTACTCAACAGATTTTAGTAGCAAAACTTCAAATTGATATCGAGATTTTGGAAAACCCAAATAGTCAAGTACAGATGTCGGTATGCATGCGATAGAATGAAATAATGTATTTTAAAAACCGAAAAATACGAAGAAACCGAACATTCTACATGCACAGAAGCAAATATACAAATTTTAGTCTCCTTTGCAAACATTTCGTTCTACAGCGTCAGTGTCTAACGAACAAGACATCAGCCGTTGATGCTATTAAGAAGCGAGTAGCAGTAGTCTAGGGGACCGGCGACCAAAGATTTGCAAGAGATATCCTACAAGACAAGATGACATAATCCATGGTTATGCATATAATATCACACACGTGCATATGTGCAGTGCTTTTTTTCAGCCGGAACGCGCCGGAATGACTTTGCTTTGTAGAGCCCAGGAGCAATATCTAAAGGCTTAAGGAGGAGCTTATTAGCAACGAAAGATATGTAAATTTATAAACATCGACAAACAGACCGATTAGAGCCGGATTAATATCCTTCTAATGTAGCGTCTTATGCTTGTGTTGCCTTTACAGCTTGCGGCCCGCCAACCTTTTTGACGTTGACTGCTGGTAAGTGTTGCAAGTACATGGGCGTAAAGTCGTCCTGTGGAGCCAATCGCCAGTTCTTCAAGATTAATTGCTATGGCTTCACAGTAAGTAATCTCAAAGATCTTTCACTGAATCGAAAACGTTTAGGATTTAGCACCTGATAACTTCAAAATGAAATGTAACACTCACCCAGTTTTGCCATTTTGCAATTTGTAGCTGTGCTATAGTTCTTTGACATTCTGTAGGGATCTGGTTCAGAAGGCCTAAGTATTTTTAAAGTTCTTGCACCTGTTATATGAAGATTTATAAAACGTAAGTTTATATATAAATATATCGTAATCGTAATCTCCAATTTTCTAAAGCAAGCTAGGTGCAGAGCATCAGCTTATTCACGAGCGCTGCATCGTTTCCGAGCGGTTGTCCGTTGGTGGTCCGAGTCCGGAATAATGCACCGCATATGCCCAAGTAGGCCTATGTTCGGCTTAAGCAGACGACGTGAACAATGAAGTCTTTACTGGAGCCGCTATTGGTGCAAAACGCCAGGACGGCGCATCACCTACAGTTCCTAATGGTGCTTAAGATTTACGTGCATTGTTATTGCCAGCTATGGATTTTCTAAGCGCATTCAAGAGCTGAGTCGTTATTGGAAACCAGCTTATTCGCAAGTGCTTGGTCAAGAGAGAAATCAGCGAGAAAAACAAGCGGTAGATGATGTTGTGAATTCAGTGGCGTGAGAGACAAGAAGAAGAGAAGGAATCGGGATAAATTATGATTTCTCGAAAAGTACTTTTTCAGCTCAAACGAAGGATTTCGTAGATCTTGCTAAAGTGACAAAGTTGACGAGCTATATAAGAGAACCAGGAGGCAGTGGTTAGGACGGAACACGGCGACACTGGAAATTTCAAGATAGGGAAAGGAGTGAGACAGAGGTGCGTACTATCTCCGGTTTTGTTTACTCTATATGCTGAAAGAATAATCCGAATGGCAGAGCTGGAAACGGCGGTGGAAGGGGTGAAGATGGCAGGACAATTACTTTTAAAAACTAAAAACTTACGGAATAATCAGACTTAAACATTCAACACGTAAACTGCAGCTGCAGACGGCCGTTACTACTTGTTGCTAACAAGTTTGATGTTATTTTGCGCAAAGTCAAAATGAATTATTAGCCCAAATAAACAAAACAATTATAAATTACAATAATATATTTTAATATGAATGCTAAACTGTAAAAAAATAGAAAATAGGTTAGTGCGCCTACAGGTAAACGCGCCTCTGGCGAAATCTAACAAATAGTAAGCACTAAGCATATAAATATTTGATGTGATTTATTTCTTAACTAACAGCATGTAAAATGTGTATTGTAGGGCTGGTGCGACAGTTACTTCCTGTATCTTGGAATCCCGAACACGTGCTAGTAAAGTCTCATGAATCAATAATAGCGCAGTCGTCCGATAACGTCTTTGCAAATATCGGTGGTTACAGCGATTAATGACACTGAAAAACAAATGCATTGAAGTCTTCCTACAAGATCTATCCTGTTCAGACCTCTCAAAAACCACCTCCTTCTTTGCAATACCAATTTCTTCTACTATTCTCGAAAAACACGCTCCCGTAATTAATATTACTATTAAATAATTAATTATTTAATAACTTCTATTGCGCAGGTGTCTAATGCACAAGGAATCAACCGATAACACACCAAAGCCAAGCTCCAATCAGGTCATTATCCAGAAGATCAGTCCGCTTTGTGGCAGTCTATACTGGATGAGCAATCCAAAACAGATAAATTTTTAGTGGAGCACAAAATGACACAAGCGACCGAGCTGATGAAGCAGATACAGGGAGAGGATTCCAAAAATTTAAGCCCAGCAACCGAAAGAGCACTCTAACTCTGAGAATCCTTGGTACAAAACTGCAAACTGATTATCATGTACGGCTAAAAGAACTGTTATAATCAAAGTTTCTTAGACTCCATAATACCGATTCGAAAATTCCCTATCATTTTGTTTGATCTTGTTTGAATTAGGCCCTATCAACAAGAATTTGCTCACATAGATGCAAGAACAATTCATATTGTTGGTACTTGTCTTATTTAACTCCCTCATCATCTCATTCATCTACCCATGCCGCACCAGTTTAGAGCAAACATTAAAACATTTAATGCATCAAACAGTTTAATTGAAAGTTAAAACCAATTGTTTTATTGAATTAGAAATTGGCTTGTATAGAAATGTTTACATAGGCCCCTATACCTCGGCAAAAATAGAGGTTGCTTTGTATGGAAAATATGTAATTGAATGTTTCAACATTTGCAAACCGAATGATCTCTCCCCCCATGTGCCAAATACAATCTTTAAAGGCCTATGTAACAAATGAGGTGTGATTTTGTAATAGGGCATCTCCAATCGGCGACAACAATTTGGCCCCTTCAGTGTTTCCCATTGTTATCCAGTTATGAAGCCTGTGCGATAGCTTGCATTACCATTAACTTTTCGGTGATTTAAAAAAGCTTCTTTAAGTTCAGTTCATCAAAGCTACACTTCTTTCAATCTCGAGCACGTCTTTCACTAAGGCGTGAAAACACTCCTTTTCAACAAATCCTATTCTGATTCCACCCCTCACCCCTCCGCTTTCCCTGCACCAATTCTTAATTCCAACCACCTACCGGACCCTTGGAATTTGACCTGGAACAGAATATGACCTCATCTGCCTAACGATTTTGTTTTGACTGAGCGTATGCGAATAAGCTGGTAGCTGCCACCTAGGGATTTGGGTGCTTCGCAATAATTGTCGATTACAATATCTTAGTGCGCATTCGATTACGATTACAATATATAAATTAATAATCGTAACTACAGTACAATTACATTTACTTTAAAAATCGTACTTTATCTTGCTTTTCCTCATATCACCTTCCCTTAGGAATTTGAACATTAAGTGGATTTAAATTAATTTTTTCTTTTCCTTTTATTTAGGTTGCTCGTGCCTGTGCTTGATATGTTCAGTTTCTTACACTTGTATTAACCCGTTTGTTAGCCGCAGTGCGTTTGCAGGCGGAGCATTAAAGTCCATATTTACTTACTTACTTACTTAGACCTACTTACTTACTTACTTACTAATCTGATGTTACTTTCTTTGCCTTCGCTTAACTTATCTTGATATGTACCCTGTTATCTTATTTTTGTATCTTATCTTGTTTTTTTGCATCACCTCAGCTTACCTTCCACAATGCAATTAGTTTCTATGACAGGTACAGTCTTTTAATCATCTGCAGTGACAAAAAAACGACGCTATATAAATGTAAACTTCCACTACAACACAGTACATTACCGACGTAGTGTAAGCATTTATTGCTGAATAGAGGGGAGGTTCTATGTTATTGGTCGGTTGATAATGATGACGATGATGACGACGACGACGTTAACATCTTTATCGCCATCATCTTCATTTTCATTTCCTTCTTCCTATATGTGGAGTAATAGACTATAGGCCCTGTATATGGACCTCCTATGTATTATAGGAGGTCCATATACAGGGCCTATAGTCTATATAAGTCCACATATACGCCGTATAGTTTATATTGACCAAAATATAGGGTCTGTAATTTATATAGGCCAAAATACAGACCATACGCCCTGTAGACTATATAGACTATAGGCCCAAATATAGAAGGTTTAGTCTATAATATATAGGCCCAAATATAGAACGTTTAGTCTATAGGCCCAAATATAGAACGTTTAGTCTATATACCGGGTGGCCCATTAAAAACGTTCCCAAACTTTGTTAACCTGGCAATTAAACAATTTTAAAGTAAATTGAATCATAGTAAATCAAACTAATCATAATTCATATTTGTACAACACAGCCAAAATTTAGCGCAAAATACTCAACAGTTTGAGAGAAATTGTTGTTAGAACTGCATGACCCATGGTCAAAATTTTGCACAGTTGTTTTATGATGACGTTTTACGCGAACAAATGTTTAATTGATCCTCCGCCTTCTCTTGTAACGACCCTTAAACGCTGTTTCCACTGTCCTACTGACTTCTGTATTTGTGTGTCATCTAATAGAGACCATTTTGCTTCAATGACCTGCTTAAGTTCGTCATTATTTAGAAACGGTTTTCTGCGACCGGCATAGCCTACACAAGCTCCTTTAGGGCGTTCCATACATAGTAGTCCAGAGGATTTAGATCGGGAGAGCTTGGTGGCCAGGCATCACTGTGGATAAAATCAGAGGTGTTTGCTTGAAGAAATTGCTGAGCCAATCTGCAACGATGTGAAGGAGCACTGTCTTGTTGAAAGATGTAATTGTCGTCAGGATAGATTGTACGACATTGGGGTATGAGCTTATCGAGTGTAGGACATTAACCCCCCGGACAAAAGCCCCCCCGGACAAAAGCCCCCCCGGACAGAAACCCCCCCGGGGTAGGACAGAAACCCCCCGGCTAGGAAATAATAACCTATATTTCACACATATATATCAAACATACATATATACATACACGCATAAAATACATATATACATACATGCATAATATACATATATACCTACATATATACATGCATATATACATACATAAATACATACATACACCTCAACATAAGTCGGAATATATTTCAATTTGTTTAATAAGAAAAAATATATATTTACAGTTTGTTTAATTCGAAGAATGATTACAGACCAACGTAAAAGTTTATAAGACTATAATGGTCCAAAATTTGTCTCTAACGCTGTTTTAGTAAAACTAAAAAACCTACAGGCGAATGTTATGTCCTAATCCATGGAGGGTATCTTCGATGGATTTCTTTCCATCACGCCGATCTTGGCACAACTGCAGTAGACGGTCCTGTAGCTGCTTGGTGGTGCGTCTGACGCGCTTAATGGGCAGCTGACCTCGCGAGGCCTGTAATAAGGCCGTGTTTACCATGGCCTCATCCTGCTGCAGCGCCCCTATGAGAACCCACAGGGAAGGGTGATGATGACCGACCAGGCTCGCGAATCCTGACATTAACAAGCCTTCAGTTAAGAACTAGGCGACTAACAAGTCTTATTTTACACCTGAATGACACTAACAAGTCTTTAGTCTATACGTTTACATCATTAACAAGCTGACACGAGGGCAACAGGGCTATTAAAGTTTCTCAATTAAATGTAGATATAGGCTTATAACACAGAGGGGGGGTTTCTGTCCGGGGGGGCTTTTGTCCTAGCTAAAATCGGGGGGGGGGGGTTTCTGTCCGGGGGGGCTTTTGTCCGGGGGGGTTTTTGTCCGGGGGGCTTTTGTCCGGGGGGGTTAATGTCCGTTCCCCGAGCTTATCGCGTAACAAGAAAGAATTCTTTGTACTGAGCTACGTGAAATGTTCAGAGTGCTGGCCATTTTGCGTTGAGATTGATGTGTGCCAGATGCATTTTCCTGCGATTGACACAACTGCTCTACACTCTCAGCATTTTCAACAGTCGTTGCAGTTGTTGGACGACCACTTCCAGGCTTGCGAGCAACGCTACCAGTTTCAATAAGCTTATTAATGACTCGGTTTATGCTTTGTCTTTACCAGTTTTTAAGCGGATATTCCTGAACGATTTGCTTGCCTCGCCAACCCTTCTCCTCAAATGATATCTTAATAACAGCGAGATCATCATTTGAAAACACCATGTTTTAATGTTCACTTCTTCGAGGACTAGTTTAATCAAAATACTCTCGTTACTCTGCGGCGAAAAAAATGACGTAGTTTTGTGCAAAATTTGTAAACAGGTATGACATCATAACCTTGCCGCAGGGTGTGACATAATAAACGTACTCTCTTGAAATGTGACATTTGTGCACAGAAATAATTGCTTAACATTTTGGTATAAATTGAAATTTGATATCTCTGAAATTAGATCTTTGCCAGGTTAACAAAGTTTGGGAACGTTTTTAATGGGCCACCCGGTATATAGGTCCAAATACAGAGCCAATTGGCGCTGTGAAAATTCTTACTTTTGTCTGCGGTTGAATAAATACGACAATAACATATAATTATAAAGTTCAAGGTTCTCTCCGTCACTGTGAGTTGCCTAAGTGAACAGGTATCAGTCTGTCTTTCTGGTCGCTTGCACACACCTGTTTGCCCTTACCTCTTATCCGCGGGTCATCAGGTCAGCTAACAATACAAACAATAGGCCTATCGCCATTCAATCCGGCGAGCCTCGAGACCCAACGTCACGAAGCCTGGCCTTCAATTTTGGTCAAGCCTGGACATCAAGGCTTAACACCATTTGCAGGAAACGTTGAATATTATCTTTATGAAATTATGAAATTCACTTAGGTGTAATTTATTCCGGATATTTCTATAGCGCCTCTCGAAGTCAACTACTACTCAGAGGCGCTCCCGACTACAGCATTTTATACTGTGCCGGAATTTTCACGCCGAAGCGCCACGAGCAATTGCGAGTGAAGGACTTGCCCAAGGTCCCTACGCAGCGGCTAGAGTGGGATTCGAACCTGCAACCCTCCGGTCACAAGCAGTGAATAATCTAGACGTCTTTGGGGGGGTAAATTTCCCCCCCAGGATTGATGTTTCCCCCCAGAATCCAGCAATATCGTAATGTAGACACGTGTTGGGGTGGAAAATCCCCCCCCCAGGAAACTTGTTTCCCCCCCACAAGAGGGGGACTAGATTACAGCGCCGAACTAACCACTGAGCCACCACGCCGCATCTTCATTAGGCCTATTTTCTTTTAATTGTCTGAAGACTTCTGTGGTAGACAGGTGTGTGGTAGACAGGTGTGTGGTAGACAGGTGTGTGGCAGACAGATGTGTGGTAGACAGGTGTGTGGTAGACAGGTGTGTGGTAGACAGGTGTGTGGCAGACAGGTGTGTGGTAGACAGGTGTGTGGTAGACAGATGTGTGATAGACAGGTGTGTGGTAGACAGGTGTGTGGTAGACAGGTGTGTGGTAGACAGGTGTGTGGTAGACAGGTGTGTGGTAGACAGATGTGTGATAGACAGGTGTGTGGTAGACAGGTGTGTGGTAGACAGGTGTGTGGTAGACAGGTGTGTGGTAGACAGGTGTGTGGTAGACAGGTGTGTGGTAGACAAGTGTGTGGTAGACAGGTGTGTGGCAGACAGATGTGTGGCAGACAGGTGTGTGGTAGACAGGTGTGTGGTAGACAGGTGTGTGGTAGACAGGTGTGTGGCAGACAGGTGTGTGGCAGACAGGTGTGTGGCAGACAAGTGTGTGGCAGACAGGTGTGTGGTAGACAGGTGTGTGGTAGACAGGTGTGTGGTAGACAGGTGTGTGGTAGACAGGTGTGTGGTAGACAGGTGTGTGGTAGACAGGTGTGTGGTAGACAGGTGTGTGGCAGACAGGTGTGTGGTAGACAGGTGTGTGTGGTAGACAGATGTGTGGTAAACAGGTGTGTGGTAGACATGTGTGTGGTAGATAGGTCACGAATTCTGTAACAATTAGGTTGATAGCAGAGGAAGCTATATGAAAATTTAGACACTGACTTTTAAGTGTTTATAAACATCTTCTTATTCACTTGAATCAGTGCTACGTAATACTGTGTTTAATGTCTCGGAAAGCTGTCTGGTTTCAAGACGGATGCTGTAATGTTTCCTAAGACTAAAAGTAAAAGAAATGATCAGCTCTCGTGAAGAAATTTTTCTTTTAATAGAACACAAAGTTCCTCTGTTAAGAGAAAACCAAAGGCCTTTTTTTTAGAAGACGAAGCAACATTTTAACTGAGACGTTCAAACCAAACGAAGAATAAGTGAATAATCATTGGTTAGTTTCATAAACGTTTACATTTGGAGGCCTTTAACTCAGTTGATTAACATCGCAACTGTAGCAGACCAAGAGAGTTACTTGAAATACTGGAGATGTCCAGTTCAGTTTTCCTCATTCTGGTAATCTTCTTTAATCTCAGAATCTTCATAATTCTGAACATCTGCATTCATCTGAACATCTTCATCATTCTGGACATCTGCATTCATCTGAACATCTTCATCATTCTGAACATCTGCATTCATCTGAACATCTTCATCATTCTGGACATCTGCATTCATCTGAACATCTGCATCATTCTGAACATCTGCATTCATCTGAACACCCTCATCATTCTGAACGTTCTCCTCTTGTATGATTGTCTCTGTGACATTGAAGACTTTCAAACGTTGGTCTGGCATATCCGACGCGGTAGCATCATTATCACAACAGTCCAACATCAAGAACTCATCTCTCTGCCTGTTGTAGTGCAGTTGATAGAGACGTTTCCAGCACCGAATCCGGGCCCACTTGTCCATCTTGACTTCCGCTTGGTTGAAATCGGAATCCAACAGTTTGACAGAGTCGCCTACATCAACTGTCAGTATGTTGTCGTAAATGTCAACTACACAGTTAATATGTCCACGAAATCCTCCATCAGCTTTGATATCATAGTCATACAGGACGTCTCCATCTCTGTTGATCTCTGTCAGGCTTCCTGATACAATGATAACGTTCCCGTTGGACTTTGAAATGATATCTCGAACAAAAGACAAGGGTTTCGTCAACTGGATTTGGCGCTGTAGCGAAACATCCGCGTAGTATGTTGTGATGGTGGATGGTGCTGGACCTTGGAAAACGATCAAGCTACCGTCTGCTGACACGCACATTCTAAAGACAAGTTGAGTCGAGAAGGTGATGAATGGTAAAACCTGAAACTGCTCCCCTTCTCTGGAAATGCGCAAGATTTCAATGCGGTCTGATGCCTTGTGCGAGACGTAGAGACAGCTGGAAACACTGCAAGCCACTAGATTCCATGGAACTGTCACCTCAGGCAACTGAATTATACTTTTCGGTTTGCGTAGATCGTTGCGATCACAGATTCGGATTGCGGCGTGCTTTTGAGGCGGGTGGCAGAGAAGAAAGTACTCGGCATCCAGCGCATCTAAACCGATGCAACATGCAGAGTACCAGTCCATGGTGTGCAGAGCTGTCATACTAAACTGCACTGACGCTACAAAGACAGCGACAACCATCTGTTACGCAAAACTAATTAGAAATTAACCGCATCTTGTATTTCTAATCACAATTTACATAGCGTCACTTCACGAGAAATTCCAGTAACGCTTTGAGACTTACAGCAAGAAAAGACGATCGAAAAAAACCGGATTTTAAGCGCTTGAGAAGAACACGCTGATGTTAGGTGTCAGAAGGCAGATTCCATAAAGATGGGGCGACCAGAGCTAAGCTTTCATTCTGCTTTGAAGACGTTCAGGACAGCGTGAAAATGAAAACACCTCGAGTAGCAGAACAAACTCTGCCAACCAGTGGCGTAGCTAGCATCTCATGGACCCGGGTGCGTAGGTCCTGCATGAGCCCCTGTGAGACCTGTAGCCTTGCGTTCTTACCATTATTGTGGGCCCCTGGAGGTCGTGGGCCCGGGTGCCTTGCACCCGCTGCACATATCATAGCTACGCCACTGCTGCCAACACTCCAAAATGGAGCCCATATAAGACTCATATTTCCATCTGGAACCCGCGTACACGGCATCATGTGTCCCATCTAATGCCCATCTATAATGCCCATGGAAATACTGACTGGGAAGGGATCAGAGGCGTAGCCAGGATATTTTGCGCCAGGGAACGAACTATGAAATTGGCGTCCCCCTACCTGTATTATTTATTCACATTTTCCATATACATTGAATGGCAATTTAAATTTTAATGAAATAAAATGTTAAAAATACAGACTAATAGCTTAGTATACTTAAGTTCTGTAAATCTATATACGAGTGTTTAAAACGTCAATAAATTCAAACTACACATGACTGTCGTAGACAGTGTAGAAAAGATTAATTATATTAAAACGAGATGCCACTTTTAGTACATGAAGAGTCTACTTGGGCTGGAACCGAATCATGATTTTATTAGAAAACGACATTTTTTATTCTGACTAGCCTAACAATCTTGCATTGTGGGTTTGTCATTTGTAAAGGGTACACGGTGCCCTAGGTGCTCAATGACAGTGGGGTGCCAAAAGCATGCCTAACAACTGGTTTGTAAGTATTGAGAATATAACTGGATATTTTTGGGCGCCAAAATTAATTAAACCTTATAAATTCATTTGGGATAAATCAGTTAAAACTGCATCAAAAATCCCCCTACCTACGCCTCTAGAAGGGATCTCTATGGTCAGGGATAGAAAAGCCGACCCTGGCAGCATGCCAATATGAAGCTCACTGTCTGGAATATACTACTTTTACTTATAAGATCAGTCCTAGCAATCTTTAGGCGGTAGACACTATAGAGTATAGACACTGCAAAGTCCGTTATCTCTCATTTGTACCTGGTTGAGGTTTCATTACTACTTTTTAAATAAATGAATACAATTATATCTCATATTTCAAGCGGCAACTTAAAATTTTATATTTCGTAAATCCAACGGTCAGTTAGCTTCCACCCTCGGATGCCTATCTCCACTCCCCTTAGAAACTGACCATTATCTCCCGTTACCCTTAGCAACTGACCATTATCTCCCGTTACCATTAGAAACTGACCATTATCTCCCGTTACCCTTAGAAACTGACCATTATCTCCCGTTACCCTTAGAAACTGACCATTATCTCCCGTTACCCTTAGCAACTGACCATTATCTCCCGTTACCCTTAGCAACTGACTATTATCTCCCGTTACCCTTAGCAACTGACCATTATCTCCCGTTACCCTTAGAAACTGACCATTATCTCCCGTTACCCTTAGCAACTGACCATTATCACCCGTTACCCTTAGAAACTGACCATTATCTCCCGTTACCCTTAGAAACTGACCATTATCTCCCGTTACCCTTAGCAACTGACCATTATCTCCCGTTACCCTTAGCAACTGACCATTATCTCCCGTTACCCTTAGCAACTGACCATTATCTCCCGTTACCCTTAGAAACTGACCATTATCTCCCGTTACCCTTAGCAACTGACCATTATCTCCCGTTACCCTTAGCAACTGACCATTATCTCCCGTTACCCTTAGCAACTGACCATTATCTCCCGTTACCCTTAGCAACTGACCGTGCCTCTGATTCAAGCATTAACGTCTGGCACGTTAATCTCATATTATTAATTAATTAATTAATTAATTAATTCACATAGACCTATATGCCTACATCAAATGTGTATGGCATGTTGGCAGAGGGTATACGTGCATACCCCTGAAGACAAAAATTCAGAGCAATAAGCTATAAAAATCGATTTTAATTAAAATGGTAACCAAGATAATTCTCCCATTTGAAACTGGATGCTCTAGTTTCTTTCTAAACAAGAGGTTAAACGTTTTGAAATGCTGCATCTTTCATAGAAACTCTGGACATGAGGTAATCCGTCAATGCTGAATGAGTAACCGTCAGTGTTGACTGGTCTGGTAATCATCATCATCATCATCATCATCATCATCATCATCATCATCATCATCATCATCATCATCATCATCATCATCATCATCATCATCATCATCATCATCATCATCATCATCATCATCATCATCATCATCATCATCATCATCATCATCATCATCATCATCATCATCATCATCATCATCATCATCATCATCATCATCATCATCATCATCATCATCATCATCATCATCATCATCATAACCATCATCATCATCATCATCATCATCATCATCATCATCATCATCATCATCATCATCATCATCATCATCATCATCATCATCACCATCACCACCACCACCACCACCATCATCATCATCACCATCACCACCACCACCACCATCATCATCATCATCATCATCATCATCATCATAACCATCATCATCATCATCATCATCATCGTCATCATCATCATAACCATCATCATCATCATCATCATCATCATCATCATCATCATCATCATCATCATCATCATCATCATCATCATCATAACCATCATCATCATCATCATCATAACCATCATCATCATCATCATCATCATCATCATAACCATCATCATCATCATCATAACCATCATCATCATCATCATCATCATCATCATCATCATCATCATCGTCATCATCATCATCATCATCATCGTCATCATCAGTTCCTGACGCCAGCCATTTGGCGGCGATGGGTACGAATAATATTGTTGTCCTCGGCTGTTTGTCAAGTCCAGACTATAGGCGCTGACTATAAGCTGAGCAATGGTAGCTTACCGATGAGAATGTTGCTCTTAATTACTTGTCATATCTCTACGCTGGCATATATAAATCATATTTGTAAGGTACTAACAGGTGCCATTGTAAATGAATAGATGACTAATTGAATGCAGTTACATGTTGGCTCTCAAGAGCCATCATGCTGCATAAAGTATGAATTACAGAAATATCTGGATGTCGGCCGCAACTCATTTTCTCTTTCATGCAAGCATGAAGTTATGACATAACAAGGAGAGGGACAAACGGGAACGACGGTTGCGCTCGGTGATTACTTAATGACTAATTTTCGCGGACTTCACAAGTCTGAACAGCACCAGAAGCGTCTATCCCCCCAAGTCATTGGAGCAACTTCCCTTCCCTCCTCTTCTCCCCTTCTACTTCTCCCCCTCCCCCAAATAATGATGGCACATGTCATACACTGACAGATCTCCCCGCACCTATTTTTGGATGGAGCATTTGCTCCAAGATTTCTATGGAATAGACTCCCCTTGAACAGCACGACATAAAATTTGTAGAGTACAACATCGTCAATTACAATTACAATTATTTGCTATCATGGACAGTCAATTATTCATTTTCAGCAACTCACGGAAGGTGTCGATAAGTCCATGAAGCCTGATTCGAAACGAGTCAGTAGTCAACACATAGTCCCATTGTGAACAGACATTTCTCAGTCGCTTGGCCACTCGATCAGCAGATTCCTTCCAGGCGCATCTGAACAGCTTCCGATCTCTGATTTCAGATATAATAGCTTCCAAGAGGATGAGCTCATGTATCTCCAACGGAAGATCCTGCAGCTGGAAATAAGAACATTAAATGCATTTAGAGCAATGGAGGTTAATAATAATAATAATAATAGCAGAGATTTAAGTGCCATAGTTCGTAAACAGTCGAAAGGAAATCGATGCAACGATTCAGAAGCACTGCGATGTTGACAGTACCGTGCATTCTAGGGCTGTACCGAATAGGTGATTATCACTATTCGGCCGAATACGAATAATTAGACCAACTATTCGGCCGAATACGAATAGTGTACAAAATAGGTCGACTGACAATAAATTATTCAAAAATATGTTAACGTTTACTCACTGTAGGCCTACACAAAGAATGAGACTACTGACGCTGCGATACCGCGGTCCAGGCAGTAGGCAACGTCTGGCTGCAACCACAGCATATATTATGTTAATGAGAGTTACTTCAGTCCACTCGCTATAGCAGCCGCATATGCAGAAACAGATGTCACGTGACCACTATTCGTATTCGGTCCGACCGCTACTATTCGGCCGAATACCGAATAGCTATTTGGCCCACTATTCGGCCCCGAAGCGAATACGAAGTGAATGTTCGGTATACAGCCCTACTGCATTCACATTTCCTATTCACATTTCCTATTAAGATTTTCTATTCACATTTTCTGAGCTTTGTATAATACATTTCAAAGCGGATTTGCTTGGAGAAAAGCCTCGAGGTTTAGCGATCTGCAATCTGTTCACTTTAAGTGAAATCTCAATCAAGCTTTATAATCCGTTGAATAGCACAAGTTGAATTCCAACAGATCACAGAAACTAAAATGCTAATTTGCCTATAGAAACTTTTACGATGTTCAATTGCCTGACAAAACTAATGATGCTCAACTACCCCGTTACAGCCACAACACGTGCTGCATGAAAAGAACATTTTCTCTTAAGATAACACTGTTTAACACTTCAACAACGAGCCTGTACTAAAATTGACTGGGTAACCAATGCAGCTCGTCTTTAAAGCGTTAAAGCAGCCTACATTAATTTTTGAAACATCAGATGGTCTAACTATATAGCCTAGTCTGGACGTCAAAAATGAACTTACAGTTGTGGCTGTCGATGATGATGTTAGCTTTACATGTTGAGCCTTGACCTCGTTTAGGAATGTTGCTAAAACGGAAGTGCAACAACTCATCGATTTGATAATTAGTGGCATATGCGTTTATGCATCTAAATTGGCATTTGTCTGTAGAGACTACTGCTTGCATAGCATGCAAAGAATGCGCCATCTCTGGACACATTAGATCACAGCTCAAGACCTAGCTTCTTAAACCATCATATAACTACCATTGATTTTTCTTAACTCATGTACATCGGTCTTTCTTCGGCCTCGATTCAGCTACGACGTTATAAAAATCGTCGTATTACGTTTTATTATTATTTTTTTGTCATTGAATTTTGAGTAAATAACCAAATTCTTATACACTATTCGAAGATCCTGAATTCCACGTTTCATGGCCCAAGAACATTGCCATTGGAATCTCTGATAGGTTGCATCTAATCTAATTTAACTTCTATAGCGCCATTTTTATGACACACAGGATAACAATCGATGGTCCCTTCAACTGAAATCATAGTCTGGAAACGCATTCAGTTGAGGAATCACAGGTGAAGTCCAATTTGGTCAGGATACTAGATATTCCGGCTACGGTTGGTCAGCGAATTGAGACATATGAGTCATAGGTTTAGACCTGAAAAAAGAAAAAAAGATGGGGAGAGCGAATCCAAAGCTTTCGACCAACCACCGAAAATGCCAGGGAATCCACTACAATTCTGGTGCTGGGCACAGAAAAAGTCAAGTAGGCTATCCGTGGATCAATTGCAATATTCCCATGTGTAAGGGATAAGCAACGAACACGGATGGATTGGCTGATATCAATGTGACGCATTGTGGACAGTAAGACAGATTTTAAGCTGGACTCTTTGCTCAACTATCAGCCAGTACAACGAATGAAAGATAGGTGTGATATGTTGGTATTAAAAGGTATCTGTTATGGTTTTAGCCAGAGAATTTTGAGACATTTGTAGTTTGTGCAAACCACTGTTACTGAGGCTAGTGAGTATGTGAAATTGTCCGGTCACCACCATTTTTAAAAGTTATTGTCACCGGACACCGCTTCACAGTATTAAGTTATGTCTACTGAGTCACAGATGGTCGGGTTCGGTGGTTGCAAACCAAAATAATGCTAGCCAAAATGGTAGCGACTGTCACCACCAATTTTAAAAGTGGCGATGACCGGACAACACCGTCACAATGCACAATTACGCCGATGCGCAGAAGTAACATCAAGGGTGCATTTAAGATGTGAACGAACCAAAATTCTGTGGTTAGCTTACAGTCCTGGGTTGTCTTCTGTTGTTCGTTGTCATCGTCTGTGCATTTCTTCGACATAGCTGTTGTCTCAGCAGAGATGCGCAGTTGGATTTGCTGAAATTTAAGTTGCCTTATTCGGTTCAGACGTTAACAATGGGGAAAATAAACAAGTCCGCATTAAAGCTACTTTTTAAAGAAATTGACTATCAATTCATGCTATCAATGATATATTACAGTCTTTGGCTGAGCAAAATTTTATGACCTTTCGTCAAATTATCAGTTTTTCATTCTTACTTTCCACTTTGATTTTGTTTGTTATAGGCCTATAACCAGATTTTTGTAGGCCTACGTTTTTATCTTCTGGATTGTTATAGGTTATTTCCTAGTAAGGAACCACCTGCCAAGCCAGTTTCAGGTATACTTAATGGCCTGGGTATGACCGGTTTCTGTTTCAGCATGCTTTTATCCTTCCTAGGTTGCCTTTCAGTCAAAGTGCCAACTATTCAGAGGCACTCTCAACGTGTGACATGCCGTTCAGTTAGTAATGGTGCTGTGCTCTGGAAAAGGTTGGGAACCACTGCATTAGATGCAATTGAATTGATATCTAAGAAAAGAAAATAGGTACGCCAAAGCGAAAGCACTTTCAATATTAGTAAAGATTTGTCGACCGCTGACAAGAGCTTCTTGCCCTCTCTCCTGTCCAGTTCCGTAGACGCCTGAAAGCCTTCCTTTTGTCGGTGATGATGCTGGTTGAGAGCGCCGCTGATCTGAGTGGCGCTATATAAGTGTTCGGTTATAAAATAATACCTGCAAACGAGTCCAAACACAGTTAGGTGAGGCTAGGGCCTAAGTGTGTTTAGACTTGTTGCAGGTCGATATCAACGGTTGATATTAAAATCCTGATAAATTGCTGTACCTATATTTCGGTTCAAATTCAGAATAGTAAAATTTACTATCAAATTAAACTCAGTTATTACTAAATTTAATGTGTCTTTAAAATGAAGTCCATCAACAGCAATGTAATACTCAAAAGTTGAGCGTCTTTAAAACAAGAACTACACATTATCTGAATCTGCAAATTGTGACGTCAGACAGAAGGATATTCGTGGTTTATATAGGGCCTATCAATGGTCGTAATAAATGTAAATGTAAATGTTCGCGATTTTCTATAGCGACCGTATATGGCCTCGACCCATTTTTAAATGAATTGATCGGGTGAGATCCTTCACCACCGCTTGACCGTTTGAATGGGTGCCACGCCATTTAAGGTCCCCGTGTTGGTAGAGTTGGACAATGATTCTATATAAGGATTCTATAACCTGTGAAATAATCGTAATCGTTTACTCAAGCATTCTAAATCGTAACTTGAAAGAAAAGCGATAGCGTTGACTCACTACATTCTATGTCAGTATACAGCTGGCAATGGTTAGCTGCTTCAAGACAGAGAGGTTGCCCAGGTGGTATACCGTATGAAGAACAATGCGACCTCGATAAGGTAACATTGGTGTAGGTCTCTGCTATACTAAAAACACTTAAATATCATGGTGCTTCTATAGATTGCCTTCAGATTGATTACCCGCTCAACCATAATAGCTAGAACAATGTACTCCTCTCCTGCCTGGTGGGGATTAGCCGACGAAAGGAACAAATCCCTTCTTGAACATCTGATGAACAGACTTAAACGTTGCGGCTATTTCTACAATTCTTTGTTAAAAATAGTCATAGGTCTAATCAATAGTTTTTCGTATATGTTTTACAGAAAAAGCTGCACATATATCCAGCCGCGCCACTCGAGAACAGGTACCCAGGTTGGAAAGCTCTACCGTAGCTTATTATTACAAAATGAATATGGTGTTAAGTAAAATTCCAAAAAAGAAAAAACGATGTAATAGCTTAGTTTGTGAATAGGTTAATGGATCGAATGTTTTCAACATCAGCATAAGCTTAGATGTCATTATGCACATCACAAATAAGCTCAAGACATGGTCGTCATCAACGGCCTGGCCAGCTAAAGGTATCGTCAAACATTGAAATAGAGCCTACTACTACTGCGTACACTGGAATTAGGATTTCAGTTATTTACTTAGTGGTCGTGTGACCGAATGTAGGCCTATTGGTTTGGCTTGTCCCTGTTTTCTTTAATTCAGTTGTTGCAGTTTTACAAATGGAACTGAGGTTGTTATTGGGTCTCAGACTGTCAGTTTATAAGTAATGGTTGTCATGGACAAGAATATTTTCGCATAAATATTTCCAAGCATGTTCAAAGTAACTTTAAAAGCCAAGTCTTTATATTTTGACATACCCGACTGGAGAAAGATTCCGGTTAGAATATCACACGATGGTGAAGTATGCTACTTGTCTTCAAACATCCCAGAGGAGGGGGATAGAGTAGTGGTAACACTCATGGCCAGGAGAGCATAAGGTACGCGGTTCGATTCCCGTCATAGTTCGAGAATTCGCATTTTACGAATTTTAAGAATTTTTAAAATTCACGAATTTTAACGAATTTTAAAACTGCAGTTTTAAAATTCGTTAAAATTCGTAAAATAATAAAATATTGGAATTCTTTGTCATGGCAACGAATTTTATTATCTGTTTACTTTTCAACTTTTTAAGCAAGTAAATGCCAATGTCATATGCAATCAATCACCGTAAAAGATAGTTTACTAGCAACACAATAGTACTGATATTCAGTTACTGTTCTACTTGGAGTCTAGAACTTCAGTGTGTGACTGTGAGTGTCAGTCAGCAAGTAAATGCCAATGTCATAGGCAGTAATAGGCAGAACGAAAAACCATCAGTGCCCCAGCTCCAGTGTGACCAGTCAGTCACTAACACAGCTTGCTTTCAGACATGGTTAAAAAGGGTTGGCAACGTTCACCGAGCTGTGTCTTCTACTTCATCGTCCTCTGATTCTGAGTCAGGAACAGCCCACTGCTCCAACTCGACTCTGGTTTCTGTATTTTCGCCATGCAAATGCTCCCGAATTCGGGCAGAACAATCAACAAATTCCTTGTCACAAAAACAATAGGCCTACTGTATTTTTGAATATCCCTTTTCCTTCTCCTCCAAAATCACTACATACTTCCGCTTCAGTTCATGTTCTTTCATTTTTAAGAAATTAGATTTTAACTAAATTAACTCGATAAACTTTTATATTGAATTTTCATTAAATTCTAAGCAGAAGCTTATCACAACAAATCATGACGTCATCAGATTTGTTGTTGCTTACGCTGTGTCTGCAAAATGCCACTTTCAATGTAAAAAAAGGCCCAACAATGGCCCAACGAATTTTTACGAATTTTTACGAATTTTAAAATAGGCCAAAAATTCGCGAATTTTTACGAATTTTAAAACAGAAAGTCACGAATTCTCGAACTATGATTCCCGTAATCCCCCTCTAGGGCGGCGCCTTGCATGGCTGCCAAACCGTGTGTTTAATTAAGAAATTGATTGTACTTTCATGTTTCAATGTAATCTTACTGCGTCTGTCGTTTTGAAATAATGAAGAATATAATTATTAATAATAATTATTATTATTTTCGGTCAAAATCAAGCATATCTCTAAATTGTTCTATTACCCGTTACAACAGGTGTTGGATCGAGGCTGAATAATGTATATTGTTTGTCAATCACAAGCTTCTACCTAATGTCTCTAGCCCTGAAAAATAATTCGACGTGGATCTCCTTTAACGTCTGCAGACATCTCAGCAAGTGCCTGGCAGTTTTCCGGCATAGTTTGGCCAGGTCTTGATGAGGTTGTAGAAAGCAGTGCCTGGACATTCCGTTTTACATCCGTCCAGGTGACCGTGCAGTTTGTAGTAGTCGACTATCTTTCCCTGAATAGCAATATTCAATGAGAAAACAAAGCGTGTACAATACTCACACGTTCATTGATGAGCTTATATAGCCAAACCTCGTCGTTAAGAACATAGTGCGACCGTACGTTACCTACCGGAATAACGTACGCGTACCGTACGTACGTTATCGAAAATAATAACGTACGCGTATCGTACGCGTACGTTAAAAATGCCACAAGTTTATCTGATCATTCACAAAGAGCCTCAATATAACTATAGTCTTATAAGGTACGCGTACCGTACGCGTACGTCAGAAATGATCAGTTTAGCTCTAGATCTCCCCGTACCAGGCCTAGTTAATTACGAACGGTACCGAAATTTAGTATTACCAATAAAATGACCACTGGCACTGACCATCCTATAAAGACTGCCGTAAAATCTTAATTATCTTCATATTATATATTAGACAGAATATTAGCAATTTGGAATTTAAAAGTTTAAAAGTAGAGATAATTGAACAGCCACAGCTGACTGATGTACGTAATGGTTAAAATTGTTTACGACCCTAAATCATAACTATTATTGACTTTTCTTGTGCATAATGTTATGTATTTTATTTTCGTCATGAACTGGTCAGAACGTACGGTAACGTACGGCATAATAACGTACGCGTACCGTACGTACGTTATACAAAAAAATAACGTACGTACCGTACGTACGGTCGCACCTTGGTTAAGAAAAGGAAGAATGCCTACATAGTAATTGTTAGCTGAAAGAAAATTCATATATGCCGTGAAGGTTATACAAACATTACTGGTGTGCATAGTTCTATGGTAGAGAAGTAGGCTAAAACCAGAAGTAAAAGTTGACACCGAAGAGAGTTGAGTTCTTCCTTAACGCAAAGTGTTGCATGCAGAGGCAGGCTCAACTACGTGGCTGGATGCTGGTGACCAATTATTTCTTATTTATTTACTTATTCCACCAATTTCACGTATTCGAGCAAGGTCAGCTAATCTGAATCAGAGGAGCGCTACGAAACATAGCACAGCTATTGCTGTTTCCAGCTAAGATGAAGCGGATGTTGATAGTTGCATACCTTTCTGACTCCGCAAGCAATTAGTTGCTTCACGGTTTTCAGAGCAGCTGCGTTAGGTACCGATTTCATGAAGTTCCCGATGACCGATATACCGAGTGATTCCGGGTTCCACTTCCTAGCGTGTGCTCCCACCAAATCCCATCCTCGCCCTTCGTAGGCATTTCCGTCCTCACCGACAAGGAAGTTGTAACCGATGTCGTCCCATCCTGATGCAGGAAATCATATTGTATATTATACAATGGTGTCATCAGAAGAGAAAGTTCATTAGATAACAAGTATTGATGCTCTGCGGCTAAATTAGAAAGCCATGAATTGTGAGGTCCCGCAAACACAGAGAGCCCTACAAAGAGACTACCAACCAGCGTCGACAGACTTCCAGGATCGTATTGTTGCATCGAGGTTAAGGAACGACCACAGGCGTCGTGGTCCCGGTCGCAGAAGGCATACACAAATTCATACTTCTGATGCTAATAAGCCCGTGTTTCGTCTACAATTCCTGTCCTGTCACTCCAGGAATAGTAGACGAAAGAACGGCCAAACTCTTACATAATAAAACACCACCAAAACGCACACTCAGCTTACCTTTCTCCAAACGATATGCAACAGTTAAAAATTTTGACTTAGGTTTACCGTTGGTGACTTGGTGCTGGGTCTGGAATTGCCTGACCAAACGCGAACAGTCTGCCTGTGTTGTGCAAGAACCCGAAGCGGTATGGTGTAT
Organism: Allolobophora icterica; assembly: GCA_963556255.1. Lineage (NCBI taxonomy): Eukaryota > Metazoa > Annelida > Clitellata > Crassiclitellata > Lumbricidae > Allolobophora > Allolobophora icterica. Next base: position 2,512,148 of record OY744609.1, read on the forward strand.
GAAGACCTTTGGAATTGGACGCTTAATTGCAGTTCTGGATTTCGGAGGCTTGGCTCCCCATTCCGCACGGCTTACGATTCGTGGACAGCCGTCTAAAATGCAATTCTATCGCATGTTTTGTAATCGTAAAGTCTGAATTTCTTCAGCGCCCTTAAAATATGCAATTAGTGAGAACTAGTTGATTCAAATTCTATCGCTCAAAGTGCATTTTAAATTAGAGACAGTTGTTGTTATCTTTACATGTTCTGTACATTCTTCTTCACCAGCTTCATCTTGTGAACTTTCTTCATATAGATCTTCATCACATAGATCATAGACTTAACTCACAATGTCAGCATACACATAATATACCTAGTTCAGAGTAGTAAGCTAATTAATATTCTTATTTATAAAGATGTGTACCGTAATTTTGCAGCTGTATAGGCCTACGTAATTATATCTTATATTGTATTTCATTGTACCTGAACATTTATAAAGCGCCTCTCACAGTGTTCGCTAATCAGAGTGCGAAAGACCCAGTGAATGGAAAGTGGTTTTAAGACAGCGGAACGAGGCACTTGGGTCGCCAGCTAATAAAGAGGCACGTATCAATGGAGGAGGGAGTGCTAAGAAGTGGACCATACTTAAAGCGCAAATCAAATTCTAAGCGCGGGTGCTTCAAATTAGAAGGTAAAGAAGGAAAAGGTAGAGATACAATGTAAAAAACAAGATCCTGTAGCCTGGAGATCAGAGAGGATATAAATCAAATTAAGTGATGGAGATAATTTCTGATGTACTGTTGCACAATCATGAGCTTAATCTTTTAACTAAATAAAGTTTTCTTGCAGTCTGTTTTCACATCATCATTACCGATACCTTAACCACTGCAATCATCGCCAGTAGCCAGAAGTTTTAACGGAAAACTGACCTTGTGTTAAACTTTTTGAGCTCAAGCACTGTGATAATCTTCCCAGTTTTAGATAGCGGCCGGCGATCCACCCCTGAAAAAGACAATTTATTCCATTTTATTTAAACAGCAAAACACATCTAATTAACGATAGGCCTATATGTCGCGAGTATTGACAGTCGTGTTTGTAAGAGATCATTTAAAGACAGACCACGAATTACAAATCTAATTAGGTCTACTGATTAAATATCTTCTTAATTGATAATGGTGTTGGTGCTGAATATTACAGTACATGTGGATTTGGAGAAGAATGGAGAAAATCAGCTGGAGAGAACACACAGCAAATGAAGAAGTGATGAGAAGGATTGGAGAAGAAAGATAACACACAATAATAGAAAGACAAAGGAAGTGGATAGGACAACACGCTGATGGGGGAACTCCCTACTAAAAACTATCCTAGAGGGAAGAATGGAGGGGAAGAGAACAAGAGGAAGACCAAGACAGATGATGTTGGAATTGATAATAGAGTAGCCTCCGAGCACTGGCGTAAACTTGTCCAAAATATGGAGGGATTTAGTTATTAATTCTGCACTTGTTGCATTGAATGTACAGTCCATCTCAATTATGGGGGGCACATGCCCCGGCTGCCCCGCCCCCAGAGTCTACGCCTATGCCTCCGAGGAGGGATACAGCAGACTGAAGAAGGAGGCCCAGAATCGTGAGGAGTGGTGACGTTGGGCGTTCGAACCTGCCTGAGCAGAGGACCGGAAGAAGAAAAAGTATTCTTCTACTGTTCCAATGTCTGGGCAAGTCCTTCAGTGGAAACTGACACAATGGGCTTTTGAAAAGCGTACCGTGATTCTTCACATCATCTTGGAAGATGCTTCAATTTGAAGCAGCATCCCTCTTAGCCACTAGCCTGCCTCGACGATTTCAGTTTTGACCAAGCACTTGCTTATAAGTTGGTTCCCATGCACAATTTAACTTTACATGTATGGGTGCGAAAGAAATTTTGGAAATTAGGATGCAGGAAAATCTTATTCGAGTTTAGTGTTTCATTCCGTGCAGGACTTCTAAGACTTCTTACTAAACCAGATCCGTTCGGAAGCTCCTGGAAATTTTTTCTGACTCAGCTAAAACGTTTTCTGCCAGTCATTTTGATGAGAAGGTTATTTACTAGCTATAAATTCCAATATAAGATCATCAAACGGAATCCAGACAAAATTGAAGGTACAGGAAAATATTAAGCGTGTTCCATTTACTGCAATATTATTGAGACAACTCACTGAGCCGGATCCGTATTCTAACTTGAAGAACTTGTATTCTACTCCGTTGAGATTGCAAGTCGACTTTTCGCCTTGGTACGTGAAACATCGATCAGAACCCACCTGCTCCACGACAGTTCCGCAAGCTGAAAGCCATTACAAGCATAACACACTTATTAGCACTCGTCAACCACCTATAGATCAAACGTTTTACGTTTTCTATTGCCAGGTAGGTAACGCCTCTGATAAGTTTTCTTAGAGACGACATATAAATATTCACTTCCAATTATTATATCGTAGACTACTGGGTGAGGTCTTCATTTAAGTCGCCGATACTAAAACATGTTGAGTCAGATCATCTGTTTAAACTCACCGCTACTTCGGACGTCAACCGCTGAACCGTCAACACAGAGACAGGCTCCAGTTGGAGGATTCAAACCAGTGATACCTCTGGTTGACTGGACAACCAACACGACCAACGTCAACCATCGGAACATCTTCCTTCCAACACTGTAGCAGAGTCCTTAAACCAACTTTTCGAAAAGTTTGCTTTGATACAACAGTTGTTCGTTTGCAAGCCAATTACAGAGAACAGTCCTGGGGTGGTTCCACATGGCTTGAGCTCAGACCTTCGAGTGTGACTCGCCTCCTACTGTTCGCGGTTGGCTGGGTAGATAAATCATGCCAACAAAACCTGACTATAAGCTATACTTAAAATAGCAGTTTACGTCATCGCCATAACTTAATAAACTTAATAACTTAATAAACAAGGTTTGTTATGTGCATACTTGGAGGAATGACACGGGCCATAAAACACAAAGGAGATTAAGGTTAAAGACACGCGATCACATTGGATTACATGGTCAAAAACACGTTGAATTATGTCACGCATTTTCACTTTCGAAATTCCATGTTCTTTCAGAATCTCGTAAACATCTCAGGTCATTACCTCACGCGTAAACACTGCACAAAATCATTCTAAGCTATTTTTGTTAGTCACTGTAAGGATCCAAGACGGCGTGACGGTTAGCCCAGACTATGGTTTACATCTGACTAATGAATATTATTGTTATGCACCACAATAGGTTTGCAACCGGTCTAATGTTTGTCCTCTGCGCAGCCAAACATGACGTTTGCTAGTCCTAGCCTGGAGACATAAAGAATGGCGGCTATTCGATTCGTCGAAGTTTTTAACGTCACATCGGTACAATGAAACGACGCGGGGGAGGTTTACAATCTTTTAAAGGACTGCCACAGAGACCATCCAATGCAAAATCAATGACTGGTATGTAATGAGTTCTATAGCACCGTTGTTATTTTGCCTAAGGCAACAATCGATGACCTCTTCTAGTGAAAGATCCAGTCAAAGTCAACATTTATTGCAGACATGTACAAATAAAATTATGATCGCAAAAGGTCATTGCCTGCCACCTACTGATGTAGCGAGTACCAGACATCATCTCTAACTGCACTGTTGCTTTTTGTCAGAGGCTGCAATGTTATATACATTTAAACTGTGTTTAGGCCTATTAGATGTCTGTACCCCAAAGTGCGATTAGCAATTGGTCAATAAAGAATATACCTACTTAGTACTTACTTACTTATTCGAAGAGGTCTGTCAATGTATTAGGCCCTAAAGACGATTTTGCTTTGTAAACGACTGAACTTACACTTTGATTGATCTACTAGCTTTCATAGACACGTAAATAAACATTCATCTTCTCCCGACTTGACGATAAAACACAAAGGATCTGCCCGGTATTTAGCAGTCAGCTGACTTTCTAAGGCGCAAGCAATCTCTTTTTTGGAGTAACTGAGTGTAGAAGACCATTGCTGGCTTCAGTTTGTGACCCTTCGTTGCTTTTATGTCAGCGCGATGGCTACTACTCTGGCTCAAATTTCCGTCCTTATTAGGAGTGCGTCCTTCACGTACGGAGACTCCAAGGCTGTTCCGTTCTATTTAGCCACTCCGACATAGAAGGATAACTTATCCTGTTATAGCAGACTTGATTTCTTCCTTTAGATCCTCCTCGTTTGTCTGTTGAGGTGTAAAGTCTATGGTCACTGCGCCTCCTTCAGCCATTTTAACGATCTGAAATTTGAAATTGCAAACATCGTTAGCAGAACGAGACATGGAATAATAATAGTTGAGACAAAAACTGATCTTTATTAAATAGATTAGTGTATGAAGGCCTTGTAGAATAGAATGACAACATTTTAAAAGTTATGAGAGAGTAGAGTTCAAGATCCTCGTTCTGAGGCGGGCCTCTTTGGCCGGCGCCGCACATAATAGTACTGTAGGAAGCCTCTTGTTCCAGTCTCGAGTAGGCATAGTCAGATCGGCGGGGTTGCGTTTACCTGCTCGTGGAATATGCAGGCGCCGCGCTCGATCCATAAGAGATTTTAATCTCGGCCTAGCACGTTCCGTATATGTAAATAGACCTATAGAAAGGGATTAGTTTCAGTTTAGAGTGAAAGAGAGCCTTGGTAAGAGAGCTGCGAGCATGTGGAAGTAGAACGTTCCAAAGAGAGGGACCAGCAGCTGTGAATGAACGTCGGCCACAGACAAGACGTGTACCAACAAGGCAACATACTTTATCAAAGGTCGTTGCTTCGGGCGGATTACGGTGAATCAACACCATACAATATAATTCGATAGGATTGTAGTTTGATAATGGCCTCCCTTCAGGTTCAGAAGTGCACAATGAAGCCAGGCAGATATTAAAAACCGTAAACAGACTTGAAGAAGTAAGATTTCAGTTTAGCGCGACAGACAGTCTCCGTGTGAGAGTTGTGGACTGTGAATGAACGCCGGCCAATTTTGGACGTGTACCAGTAACACCATACAATGTACATTCCAGCTGATGGAAGAGAGGATCTGCCTTTAAATGAGCTGCAGGATGTAACCATGGCAGATACGTAGGATGGCAAATGATCTGCATGTGCTTTATACGTGACCAGTTCCAGCTTGAAACGCATACGCTCAGACACAGGAAGCCAAAGTAGAGAACAAAGGGCAAATCGTAATCGTAATCTCCAACTTCTAAACTAGCGCCAGTCGAAGGCCAAGCGCAGGGCTCCAGACAGTAGATATTCATCAAGTTCTCCGATCAATATAACCACACCGCACCTCAACTCTGGAAAGATCTCCCTCCTGATTTCATACATTTTCCCGATTTTCTACCAATCCAATCGTTCAAACTAATGTCAGATATTGGCAAAGATTTCAAGATGCTAAGATCAACGGCTCTGAGTAAAAAGTAACGCTTCCATTGATTTAGAGATATTCCATGTCTGCCACGACTCGCGAGCGACTGAACTTTATCACGAGGTATTGCTATTTTGATGAATTATTCAAACTGCTACAGTGGTTAAGATATAGCCTTGAATAGAACTGTTTTTAAGGTGTCCAAATGGACGTTTATATTTTATATAGTTGTTTTAATGTTTTAGTCTGCATTCGCTATTCCAAAAATCTCCGATCCTCCACCCATGCAATCGCTTGAACTAATGCCAGATATTGGCAAAGATTGCAAGTTACTAAAATCAATTGTTCTGAGTAAAAAGAGACTAAGATCAATTGCTCTCAGTAATAAGTTAAACTCATCCATTGATATAGAGACATACTATGTCTGTAACGATTCTCGCGAGCGACTGAACTTTATCTCTAACAAAAAGTTTACAAAAACTTTCTTGAAGATGAATTTCATTGGTTGGTTAATTACCTTTTAAGAGCACTTGTGTCATAACAAAAATGTTTAGTGTCGCCCTACTCTTTAATCAAGGCTTGGGACTGGCACTTCCACATTTAGGGCAGTGGCGGTAGTAGTTATAGTTTCAGTTTAACGACACTGTGATAGCAAAGATCATTAGCATCGCCCTCCTATATCCAAGCTTGAGACTGGCACTTACGGAATGTTTGACTTTTGTTGAAATAGTCATCGCTGTCAATTTATGTATAAAAGGTACAATGGAAGCATTTTAAAGGTGTCTAAATGGACGTTAATACTCCACATACTAGTATCGATATGTAGTGATATCTGTCGATTGTCAGGGTTTTGGCAACCACTGAACTTAACCTCATATATCAAAAATAAACGATCATCTAATCGATTGGACGGATTTCGATTTAACGACATCTTGTGGTTTCAAAGCCAATTAACGTCGATAGGAGAAAATTTCTGTAGTTTCACCATTTAGGTAACTAGCGTCTATTCTCCATGCAAATTAAGATACTGCCATATTTAAATCGAATTCGCAATATTAAGTTTCGGTCTAATTACTCCCTGTAAGGTGAATTAATCGCGAACTCATCCTGAACGCTAATGAATAAAATTAATGAGTATATGGAGAAGGCGTCATTGTAACCAGAAAACATAGGTCTCTGAATTTGAACACCCCTTTTAAGAAGATATACATGGTTATATTAATGAGGTTAACGTTAAACGATCACTTTGTCCGGGATTTAGCATTTAGTTTATAATAGTACAAGAGAAGCATTTAAAGGTGTCGAAATGGACGTTTACGCGCCAGATACTAGAATCGCTGTTTAGCGACATCTGTTGATTGTCAGGGTTTTGGCGGCCACTGAACTTAACCTCATATAATTATTAATAATAAACGATCATCTAATCGATTGGATGGATTCGAACAGTTTAACGACATCTTTAGTTGAAAAGGCCGTTGACGTCGATAGGAGAATATATTTCTAAACTTTTCACCCTTATATAATTAGCGTCTATGTATTGAGAATTGCGCGCGTTTGATTTATGTATAACTTTGTTTAGAAAACCTTCTTGAACGTCCATGGACATTGAGCCCAAGCCCCGTTGCCATGGATAAGGGGCCTAACTTAAGCAACATCTCTTCACGTAATCTCCCTGGAAATTACGATACTGCTATATTTAAATCGCTTGCGAATTAGACATATTAAGTACCTGCTAATTACACCTTTTAAGGTGAATTAATTGCGAACTCATCCTGAACTCTAATTAATAAAATTAATGAGTGTATTGGGAAGGCGCCATTGTAACGAGAATACTCAACACAAATCGTTGAATTTGTTCACCTCTTTTAAGGCGTTTACTTTCCTATATAAATTAGTTCTTAGACGCTCTACGCCGTATAAGTTAGACGCTCTCCTGCATATATATATATGAACTCCGCCTCTGCTCGTAATCTGGCAGTGCCTCCCCAAGCCTGGATGAAGGAAGACGGCGACGCTAATTATCTTTGTTATCACACAGTGTCGTTAAACTGAAACCACTACTACTCTTCTCCTGCCTATAGTTATATTCAGATATGAGAGCAGATGTTACGTTTGACCAGTGTTCCGTATAAGGAATAGTTCTAGAGCGGTTACCATACATGTATAAGCGTTGTATTTGAAGGAGTGTTGAGCATGGCGTTTGTTTCCAATCTGACGAGGTCGTTTGGGTAGTTTAGTTTTCTGCCAATGCTTCTTTTAAGTCGAGTTTTCTAGGAGAACCGCATGAGGGCAACTCCTGTTATTCCCAACTAATTGTCTAGTGTTGTATGTGACCGACCGCGCTGCTGTTTTCACTGAGGCTTCTGTTAAGTCCACTCTTCGACAGTTGAAGAAGTGTTCGCTGTTTCTACTGAGGCGTTTTGTTAGGCAACTCTTCGAATGTGGAAGACGTTGTTTTCTTTGTCTACGTTCGTTTCACCTGTGAAGGACGTTTTGTTGAATGTTGCCAAAGGTTGACTTCTGTACATAATTACCTTTTTTGTAAATAAAACATTTTAAATCATATTCCTAGACTGAGCTAAATGTTTATATTAAAGGGGATCATGTAACAATATATTAAGTATTTTCCAGCGGGTGAAGATTTTGGGTTGATTGAGATTAACACAAGCTACCACAACGATAGTTTTGCTCCAACTGATTGGATGAAAGTTATTGAAAGTGCTAAACAACGAAAGCCAGAGTTTATTGTAAGAAGGTTAACCAAGAGTTATTTTTTAGCATGCAAAAGCTTGAGGAATATAATAGAAAAACTGACGAGAGTGGACACCACTGGACAGTAATGTGGCTGAAAATTCACTGGTTGCAGTTCAGCAAGCATAATCCACATCGCATCGACTTCAAGTACAGTGTGAACGAAAATAGATAGATGGATAGAGTTGTATTAGTTTCAGTTTAACGACAATGTGATAAAAAAAAGATCATTAGCGTCGCCATCCTTGATCCAGCCATGGGAATGGCACTGCCAGAGTACGAGCAGTGGCGGAGTTAAGCACATATAATTATAACATATGGATAAATAGAACACTATATAGTATATTGGAGAAGCGTTTTAGAGGTGTATAACGATTGCTGTTCAATGACATCATTCTTATGGCAACAAAAGCGTTAGCGTCGCAAGGAAACAATTTCCTATGGCTTAAACTAAATTCGACCCTACCCTACTTTGCACACATGCACAATTTACTTTAGTGAGGTCCCAACTTTCGATTTAGTGGTGTCCCATTTCCGGTTTCGTGAGATCGCCACTTCCGGTTCTGTTCCATCCAAATCTCCGGTTTTATTAGGTCCAAACTTCCTGTCTAGGAAAACATCAGTATATGGAAAGATCTGGTGTGGAGGTACATACGGTCTAGTAGAACACCCGGTATAGGAGAACATCAGGTCTAGTGGAACATCCGGTCAAGGGAACATCCGGGAGTGGGCTTCAGTTGTTGCATTGTCGTCAGAGGAGACGGTCAAAGAAATGGCACCCAGCAGAATAGGAAGACTGCTGAACAAACAGACACACACATACACATCGTCTATAAATATAATTATTACTACTACTACTACTGCTGCTGCTGCTACTACTACTACTACTACTGCTGCTGCTGCTGCTACTACTACTACTACAACTACTACTACTACATCTACTACTACAGTTGCAACTGTTACTATTAGTACAACTTAATAATAAGTTACTAATGCAACTACTACTTCCACTACATTTCTCTTCCTAATTATTGCATCTATACCTGTTCAGCTTCGCAACGCTCATCCTCGCAGTCTTCATGTATATTCTGACGTCTTCCTTGAGTTAATTTTGTCCATATTCTTCCGCCTTCTTCTGTTCTTCCTTTTCTTCGTATTGTTCAGCATTCATCGCCTTCTTCCTCGTCCTTTTCCTTTTTCTTCTTCTTCCTCTTCCACCCTCTCCTTCTCCTCCTCTATTTCTTCTTCCTATTCCGCGTCTTCTTCTTTTTCTTCATCTTCATCCTCTTCGTCTTCTTCAGAAGATCTTCTTCTTCGTATTATTCTTCTTCTTCATATTCTTCTTCTTCTTCATCTTCTTCTTCTTTTTCTTCTTCCTCCTCCTCCTCCTCCTTCTCCTTCTCCTCTTCTTCCTAAACCAGATGAGTGGGTGAACCCCTCAATCGTTTACCTGATATTACGAAGGGCTACACTAACAGAAGACATTACACTTACCTTACTTACTTTAACCATTCTATAGAATTGCTTAACCTCGTTTGGCCTGATCTTTCATTGTCCCACTGAGGCGCAATACAAATGTTCACAATGATGCATATATGCATGCATACTTTAACATAAAATAGTTCACCTGATCTAAATAGTTCGACCTGTTCTAGATTTACCTAACCCTAAAGCACAAAATTAAGGGATGGACACAGGAGAATGCTCCAGAATGCTCTCCAAAAACCGTTGGTTTTAAACACCTCTTTTGACTGATTTAACAAAGGTATATAAGGTTCTTGACGCTAAACTCCGACACTGAAATGGCAGTCGGTCAGGTAGATATGAACAAACAAATAACCGAGATAATTGAGGAGCACATTTCCAAAACTCACTTAGTCCAATGTTTATCAATATGTCATGAGTGAGTTTTGGAATTGTACTCCTCAATTAGAGCGTCGATCTTTCGAAATTTGGTCCGATAAAGGCTTCTTTGGTACACCATCGGTTGATGCCTTCTGCATCAGACACTGTTGCGATAGAAGCTGTTACTTAATAATTAACCATTTCGTTAGGAACCTGATGAATAATGATTAATTATTAAATTCGGTGCTAGCTGCATAATGACATATCGTCGTAAGGTTAAGTTTTTATCTTCTGCAGATCGCAATTTCTAGGTTGTGGATGATTTGAGAGAATCCTAAGCATAGCAATGGTTGAACATCAAGAGTTTAATAACATCTTATTGTAACTGTCTGACAATTTATCTTATGGCATCAAAGGCTGTTGACGTTGATTGCATGAAATTCTTTCACCAGTTTTCACCCAATTAACAACTGTACGAAAGTTACCCAGCATAATTTCCCGACAATTTTGAACGTTGCACATTTCTAGGTTAGTCGGAAAGCCATTAAAAGGTGTGTAAATGTAAGATTATTTTTGCCCATAATATTTATAATTTATTATTATCATTTGACATTTGTTCTGTTATTAATATTATTAATATTATTATTATTATTATTATTATTATTATTATTATTATTATTATTATTATTATTATTATTATTATTATTATTATTATTATTATTATTATTATTATTATTATTATTATTAATTACCCGAGGTATCAGTGATCTCTCAGCCCTCAGGATTTATTATTATTATTATTATTATTATTATTATTATTATTATTATTATTATTATTATTATTATTATTATTATTATTATTATTATTATTATTATTATTATTATTATTATTATCATTATCATTATTATTATTATTATTATTATTATTATTATTATTATTATTATTATTATTATTATTATTATTATTATTATTATTATTATTATTATTACTTAACTAAGAAGAGTGAAAACGTCTGAAGAGGCACCGATTATCATTGTTAATATCATTTGACCTTGCCTTTATTTAATTTACCTTACCCTCCAGTGCTCTTACCTTCCCTTACCATAGCTCCTCTTCCTTATTTTGCTTCACCTTACATTCCATTCTCTAACTTTCCATACCCTACTTAATCTTTCCTTCCTTTCCTAACATTTGCTAACTTTAACCATTGCATACGCCGGATTAGCACTACCCTACCATACTCACTTGGGCGCCATACAAATGTTAACAATGATATATACATGAATACTTTAACATAAATGTAGTTAACCTTACCTAAATAATTTGACCTAGTTCTACATTTACCTAACCATCGTGCAATACTTTGTTTATCCTTAATATATAAATTAAATGGATGGACCCAGGAGGCGCCATTGTTACCGGATTGCACACAAAAATCAAATAACAATCTAGGCTTGGAATCTCAAAATGACCTTGTTGAAGGCAAATCGTGTAACAATTTGTTAACAGGTGTTTCTAGACTAATTTGACACCTTACATTACCATCCTTTACTTTCCTTACCCTATTCTCTATAATACTTCTTCATTGCATAGTTTGATTACTTCAAAATTAGAATAAGAATCTCGTATTAGACACCTATAAATGGTGTATTTCGAACGTTATAAATTCTCTTCAGTGCAACGTACATGTTTTAAATTGTCGTCAACGGCCTTTGATATCATATGGCCACTTTAAACCTTGAATTATAATAAATAGACATTGTCTGGAGAGTCCCGCACACACGATAGAGATGTTGAATCAATGTTTTAAGAATTGGGACAAGTTGTTTCGCAAATAAAAAAAACTGTTGCTGTGGGAACAAAACATTGATGCGTTGGCAGAAGTTAGACACAAATGCTTTTGTCTTCAATTAAGAGAGTATTTGCGTTGAGAATAGACAAGGTATCTATGAAAACAAGAATTACTTTCCCGGAGAATTTGATCACTTTCTCTCCCGACACAAATTGGTCATTTCATTCGGTTTTTCTATATGAGAGAAAAATTCGGCCATTTTACAAAAAGAGAGATATAGTGATTTTCTCTATAAGAGAAAACTTTCCGGCGATTGCTCCAAAACAGAAGTTCGGAGATATCTCTACCAGAGAAATTCAGAGTCCTTGGATGAAAGAGAAAACCTTTTTCAGACCAAATCAATGTTCGCGCGAGTTTGATTTCTATATAACCGAAATTAAAGTGTATAAAAGGTGTTTAGTTTGAAGCAGCAATTAATTGAAGGTCCATACAGCTTTCAACGACATCTTGCGACTGACCTGAGCAGAACACTGATAGTGTTCCATAAAAACGGATTAACGTCTCCCTCCTTCTCTATCAAGTCTTATGACTGGCACCACCAGAGTACAAGCTTTGGCTGAGTTACAAGTTTGTTTGAATACTGTGATTATGTTGATTTGATTCATAAGAAATAGCGCATTCAAATGTACCGTAGTAGCAGAGTTACGATTATATAGGAGGTTTGGTGCTGTTTTACGGCACTGTATAATAACAAAGACGATTAGCGTCGCCCTACTCCTCTCTCTGTTTTGGGACTGGCACTATTACAGTTAATGGTAGTGGCGGAATTACTTCAATTGTTTATTTTAAATACCTCTTTCTATAAAAATTTTCAATGGTTGATTTAAAACACCTCTTTTCAAAGCTTTACAACTTCTATAAATAATGCCGTCATGTTCCACAATTATTAATGAATAATAAGTTCGAGTCTTTCTAGCAAGATTAGGTCGATTATTTGAACAGCGAAATCTCACGAAATGCGAACTCAATTACGAAACTAGTGATTTTTTGCACGTCATTATGACACGAGAGCGAGGGAGTGAAGGAGGGATGGAGGCAGTGTTTAATCTAGACGTCTTGGGGGAATGCCCCCCAGTTCCCCCAGAGGCCAGCAATATTACAATGTAGAGACCTTAGGGGAGGAAAATTCCCCCCACGATACATGTGGATACATGGCTCCCCCCCCCCAGAGAGATGAATTCCTAAAAAAGGTCATCAACCTTGTTGAGAGAGTAATTGCTGTACAAAAAGTTAAAAATCGGACGAAGGACTAAAAAAAAGGTCATCAACTTTTTTGGAAGATGAAATTAGGAAAAGTCTGAAACTTTTCAAGATGGATGAAAAAAATCTTGTGTAAATTCTTTGCTCCCCCCAGAAACCTTGTTTCCCCTCCCAGAAGAGGGGGACTAGATTAAACACTGGATGGAGGGAGGGACAGCGCTATCTCCCTAGTGCCCAGTGTTTGTGGGCGGGACGAGTTTCAAGCGCCCATGTTATATTGAATCGGCTATAATTAGTCTTCCCCTCCTCCCCCTCAAGAGGGACAGAGGTAGGGCGGGAGGGAGGAAATTATATGTATAGATTTTATACGAAATATGAATCCGTCAAAGAATCCAATTTTCAGAAATTAAAAACAAGCCCAGTTATATTTAACAAAACATCATCAAACAATGCGACGAGCGAAATTCAAAATCTTTTTAAACGCTTCTGTTTCATCATCATCATAATAATAATGATGATGATGACGATAATAATAATAATAATAATAATAACAACAACAACAACAACAACGACGACGACGACGACGATGACGATGACGATGACGATGATGATGATGACGATGATGATGATGATAATAATTATAATAATATAAATAATAATAATAATAATCTTAATAATAATAATTTTCTTTATTAATTCAACTCGACAAACGCAGTAAGATCACATTGAGAGTTGACAGTACAATTATCAATAGGGCCTATCTTAACTTAACACACGTTATGGCAGCCCGCCCGAGGGGCATTGCGGAAATCGAACCGCGTACTGCTGCTCTCCTGCTGCTCTCCTGGCCATGAGTGTTACCATCACTCTATCCCCCCCACCCCCATAAGTCATGAATTCGAGTTAATTCACCCTTCAACAAATCCGTGTTTGCTGACGAGGAAACAAAAGAACCACAGAGTGACATCAGTTCTTGTCGACTGCTAATGAAACTATGTCTGTGACGCCAGATAAAGATAGAGACAAAGGAACTGATGGCCGTTGATTTTAAACACCTATTTGAAGGGTTTCCTGTCTCTATATAAACAGTGCATTATACGCTACGACTGTTATGATAACATATACGCTTTGAGAAATACCTCAATTAAAAATCATTATCTACTGGAGAATCGGTTAGGTCGAAATCCTGAACTGTAATATTGTCACCAGGATATTACCATGTTACTCCTATCTTCAATGACTCCATTGGCTGAAAATCCCCAAACGCATTAAGTTCCAAGGTCTTTCGTTCATATGTAACTCCTTGGTAATGCTTTGCTTCCATCCTACGTATATTCGCAAAGTCTCTACTATCACTGGCGTAAACTTGTCCAAAATATAGGGGGAAGGAGATTTGGTTATTCATACTAGGCCTACCCTTGCTGCATTGGGTGTACAGTCCATTTCAATTATTGGGGGGCACGTGCCACGGCTCCACCCCGAGTCTCCGCCTAGGCCTACTATCCGATTACCGGATCATCCTCTTTCCTTACCCTTATCTTTCACCCAAGTAATTACTCATCCTGTGTTCTCTTTCCGATCCATATTCTACACTGCACGATATTCCTTACGAATTCCGAAAAATTATCCGTTCCTCTTCCCATCCAGTCGTTCAAACTAATGTCAGATGCCAGCAGACCTTTCAGGAGACTAAGATCAATTCCTCTTAGTTAATAGCTATGAGTATCTATTGCTTTAACACCATTCTGTATCTGGCACGACCGATGCGAGCTACTCAACTGTAACACTTCAAAGTAACCATTGAGTTAAATTCCATTGCACGCTTTGATTGGGATATACCTTGAAGGGAACTTTTTTAAAGGTGTCCAATTAGTCTGTATTAATGTCTAAGTCTACATTTCGCTATTCTGAAAATTTTCCGACCCTCTACCCATCTAAATCTTTAAACTATTGTAAGATATTTGTTGCAAACATTTCACGAGACTAAAATCAATTGCTTTGAGTAAAAAGATAAAATATTCATTATTTTACGCCATTTCATCTCTGCCACGAACAACTAATTCTTTTTCCGTATAAGAAACTAATTTCATGCAGCATGTATATACGTTTGTATTCAAATGTTTGTGTTTAACAACATCTTATAGCTATACAAAGGTCGTTGACGTCTTTAAAGTTTTTGATATATTTCAATTCATTTTCATATTTTTTCGTCATCAGTTTTCTTTCACTTCTCTCCTTCGTTGATTTTGCGTCTGATAGGCTGTTGAAACTGCAATAGGCCTATATGACAGGCGGTTAATGTCTAACTTTTATAATATATATATATATATATATATATATATATATATATATATATATATATATATATGCGCATAATTACATACACATACATTATTATTAATTTATAGGCGACATCCCATGTTTGCCCACATTTCTGCCTCTGTTCGTGATTCTTTCCACTGGCTCCCTTCCAAAAGCGAATTCAGTTAAAATCCCCACCCTCATGCGTAACCGCCTCACTGAATCTGCTCCGTCTTGCCTAATGAATTTTTGCACCCCGGTTTCTTCCTTGCCTGCGAGGACTTCCGTATGATCCTCGGCTCGCGGCCTTATGGTTGTCGATTCGATGTTGAATATATATATATATATTTATCTCCGAAATTTCCCAGAGTCACACAAAAACCACGCCAGAGAGATCGGCTTATGCACCTGCGCTATATCAAATTAATATTGTGCGTGGGCCTATTATTGAAGTTTTAAACGCTATCGTTGAATGCCAGTCATATGCTGTGTGACCTGTGATGTTTCAAAAAAAAACAAGTAGGCCTATTCATTCATTCGTTCAGAACAACGCAACAACAGCGTGGTCATCAACGAAAAATCCCCCGCGAACAAATTCTCCAGGCGCGCCAACTGAAGCTAAACATGCATCTTGGTAAAACCCATTTTCCCACACTGTATGGTTTTGTGGTGAGCCATACTTCATAATCAGTGTCTATTAACAAAAAGGAAAGAAATATGGCTAATCAAACATCCGGGAGCGCCTCTGAGTAGACCTCTTGAAGAGGCGCTATATAAATTTTATCATTGATTGATTGACTTAATGATGATGAAACGACGTCTTTCTGCCTTATGTTCCGCTCGCATTTAAACAAGTTCCGTTATGCTGTCTGATTTTCCCTGTGGCTGTTAAAACCAGACATTAAGCAGACAAGGTTATTGTTGGCCGCGATAGGCTGTGTAAACAACAGAGGCTATTTTTACCTGGGTCATGCGGTGTATCCTATATTTTGGCTCAGACGGCGTTTATTAATGTGACCAAGCGTCGTAAACAATAATGCTTCCAAAGTCCACATGGTCCGATTGTATTAAAGTAAATTCTCCTCTTCCTCTTCCATTTTCTTTCTTCTCGTCTGCCTCATACTCTTCCTCCTTCTCTTCTTTGAAGAGGACGACTATGCTTAATAATATCAGTGATGGTGATGAGGTTGCTACTTTCTGTGGCTGCTAGAAAGCAGACATTAAGTCGTTGTATCGCTGCTGTCTGCTGAAGTTTGATTGGTGTGTTTATATAGACAAGAGAGGTGTGGCTTAAAGAATGCATCAGACGCTAAGCAATTATATCCAAAGGCACAGCTTTAAAGCCGATCTGTTTATAGGGGCTAGTTGGTCACGAGAAGGCTTGGATGCACTGGCTTCCCGCCGCAGAAAATGCGCTCTAGTAAATCGAAAAAACGTCTCGTAGATATGCCTAGATTTTGCAGCGTAATATGAATTATGTCATTATAAGCCACCACGGCTTCTGAGGCGCCTTAAAAGTGGTGTCCCCTTATTTTTAGACGTGGTGGCGGCTTGTAAGCGCTACTACCTATCTACTAGATCAAAAGGCGGCCGCCACCAGGGAGTACGCGGACCAGAAAGCTGAAGCTGCTAAAACTTACGCCAACGCGCAAGATGTTATCGCCAAGAGCGCGTGCGTGCTTAAAGTTGGCCACGCAATGACTGGAAATTTAGCTATGGGCGGCAAGAGGGTGACTGGGCTTTACACAGGGGCCTCAACATCTAATACCGACGCGGCGAGCATTGGGCAGGTGACGAGGATCGTAACCGGCAAAATGACAAAGTTAAATAAAATACCGACGGAGCCTTTGAACGTGGCAAATAAACTATATGTCGACACTCAGGCTGTTGTGGTTAAAAGGTATATAGACAGTAAAGAGGCCGCTGTAAGACAATACGTGAACAGCATCAAATTTTTAAACTACAGCGGCCACATTCCACCCCTGTCCAAAAACATTTCCGAAACGGGTTTTGAGGCTACAGCCAGCGATTCTATCCCCACTAACCCATCACATATGGCATTCAACTCGGGTGTCAACGGTGGGTGGAAGGCCACGCCCGCTGCGGCTGATATAATTGGGACTTGGTTACAGATTGAATGCCCGGTCCCTGTGCGCATATGGAAAGTCAGCCTGACTGGGAGAATTGGGTTTCCTAGTATCCCACGTATATCGTCCTGGAAGATTGGTGGGTGTGTATCTACAACGCGGGATGGAATAGAGCAGGTTCGTGTATTTACAGACCTCCTCATCTCCCACACCGCTTTGACTGGGTTTGCGAAGGAGTTTGCCATCGACTCTGACACCGCATACAAATTCTACAGGCTGACGGTCCTTGGTACACAACCAAATCTAACTATTCTCGCAATATCCCACTTTCAGATCTACACATATTTTAAAGTCGGGTAAACATAAGACTTAATAATGGCCGACTCACACTACAAGATTCGTGGTTATCTCCGGCAAAAGGGAGAAACAAATATGCATAAGTACAACCTCGATGATTTGGTTGGCCTTACCAACTGGGGATATACTATCCCTAAGCCCACCGCAGATATGTTAGACGCGGTTCCCCAAATTCACATCGATTTCGTATCGGACGATTACCACAGCCGCGATATTTACACAGCGACCAAAACTGTGACTCTAAGTTCGTGGCAAACGTTTCCATTGACCGCGGCACGTTATCCATGTATTACGTTGCAAACTAATAGTGAGGTTATTTCATTAGACCGCGGATTCTGGAGGCTTACAATGTTTGGTGTTAGTACCGGTGATGCGTCAGTTCGCGTTATAACAGTCGCGGGTAGCATTGATCGTACAGTTGACATTCAAAGTGGGCAATTTGATGCATCTAGGGCAATATTCATTCCAGGACAAACGAGTTTCAGAATTGAAGGAAAAAAGAGAGGTGTTGAAAGTACTTCAACTATTGAGTTAAACGTAACGTTACTGATAGAGCAACTATAAAAAAGTATGTCTTTGTACCCAACGCTTATGGAGTCAACAATTTCGTCAGACACGACGTCGCAAACATTTCGTCTGCAGAAGATTGGCGAAATAGAAGCCTTCCTGAGGTCAGAGTCGATAAGTCGGGGACAACTGTGTAAGAAGTATAAGAGGGTTGTAGATGTGGCTAATGGGGCCTCGGCAGGTCTCGCTCTGGTTAGTCTTGGAACTGGGGTGGGTGGGGCAGCTATGCTAGCCACTGGTATTGGTTTTATTCCTGGTATTGTTCTAGAGAGTTTAGCCATAGCGACGAGTTTTCTGGATATTATTGGAAATGTTATTAGTAGAAGTTTTGTTGCTAAAGCTTCAAAAGACGACGAAATTTGTATTTTGGCTGAAAGTAAACTAAACACTGTTCATGACCATATTTCTAAGGCGTTGGAGGACACGGCTATTAGCGATGAAGAGTATAAGCTTATTCTGGGAGAGGAGGAGAAATATAGAACGATGAAACGTGATATACAAAGCAAGGATGGAAAAAAAGAGTTGCCGAGTCAAAGCAAAGACCAGATGGTGGCAGAACTAATCAAGAAACTAACCAGCGCTGGGTCTTCTCCGCGAACCGCGATATAAAAATTTTCATCGTAGGCGGTTGGAGTAGTGAATCTGTTATTCCTAGCGCACCACCGCCGTACGATTAGGGGGCTACAATGTTTACCACCACACACACACGAGTTTGAGCCGGCATAAATGAGTATTTTCATTTATGGACTCGGCCGGCAGCAAACGACACTTTCACGGTTTGATGTGTTAAGGCAATCCGTGATCCTTATTTTTTGGCTTTGGCCGAATTGGCTTAGAGACGGCCTTTTGTTTTTAAATCACTTCCATTGAGCCTGTTTCAAAGATCCACTTAGCACCATGATTAAAAAGACTTCTAAGCCATGATAGCCACAGACACTGCTTGGAAACTGGTCGTTGATAAGGGTATGTGGGTCCTGTAGGCCTCTGTGGACCCTTTTCTGTAGAGGCAGTCTTTAAATCAAATCACTTGATATGCCGCCCGATCTCAAACTCTTAGTAGACACCTACTACCCGTTCCATTCTGATATGCTTTCGCCATTTTATTAATTTGTGCTCGTGTAAGAGCTAAGACGTGTTCCCCGGATAGATCTGCGTGAGTTAGTCTTATACTCGTTCCTGTCCCTGCTTCAACTGCGCGTTTAATTTTGTCTTTTTGTCCATCCGAAACATTAACTTTTGTATTCGTATATCGACTCATTTTATATATATAATTGAAATTAAAAACTTTAATACCACGATAATTAATTCTCACACTTCTCTAATTTTAAACCTGATCGACAACTCCTCTCCTCGAAGGTTGATTAGTTTTCCATTTTGGTCTGTGAGTTTTGTTTCCATAGCCGAAATCGTAAATAGCGTAATAGGAAGATATACTAAATTAACGGGCACTTCTATAATCTTGTATCCGGGACCTACATTCGGGAAAAAGGAATATATAATGTTTTCCGTTGTTCCGTTAGAGTACGAAGATCCTATTACGTCACTGGTTACTCTCAAACTATTTACGTTCATAATATTTACTATGTTCTCCGATTCGTTATATCCTTCTGAATACACTCGGCTATTAAATCCTAAAACAGTTCTAATCGAGTTCTCGATTGTCATATTAACCTGATAGTTAGCACCGATATCTAACACCGACTTTAACGTATTGTTGTTCGCTTGTAACGTTATACAGTACGCATCTCCCGTTTCGTCATAATGTCCTGATTGTTTCATGATTCTCTGAATGTGTTCGTTTATATCTACGATTTCGTAACTCCCTTCTGGGATTTCTATAGTAAACCACGTTTTACCATTATCCGGCGAATAAACAAAGTTGTTGTTTAAAGAATATATATTCGGGAAGGAAAAATAAGTCTCTAAATTAACAAGACACATTTCATACTTTTTGTTTTTGTCAAGTTGAATCAGAGGATTAAATTTAGTTCTAATTTGCGTGCTCCTTTCGCTCACCAAAATGCTGAATGACTCTTTAGGCTCCGTGTTACGAGCGATCTTTTCTGTGTTGAGAACTATCTTTTTCAATCGCGCTTCCATTTTATATATATAATATATATAATATATATATATATAATATATAACTTATGAAGAAGCTGAAGGCTTATGCTGAAGGCATATAAAATATATCCAACGCACTCCTATACTTGCCGTTGTTTTTTTTACTGGTTAAATCTATCACTACAAATCCGTGCGGACGCTCCCACGCAGTTTTGCACAGTTTTACAAATTCGTCTTTAGGCATATCATCTACGCCTACGTGATCGTTGTATATATTATTAATATTTTTAAGGTCTTGACGAAATAAACAGATAAAGTTTGAATTCTCTCTGATGGTCTGTCTAGGCAGTTTGAAGTAGTTTTGTGCGAGGTAAAATGAGTCAACATTACTATGTCTTCCTCTGATGTAATATGATTCACATTTGTTTTGTTTTTCTAATTGTAAATCGTCGAAAATCATCAGGTTCTTTTTATGCTGATTCAAGTCTCTCGGATCGGGGACTTCTTCCGAAGTTTCAAAGAATCGACAGTTCATATCGGATTTTTTAACTGTGCTTTTAGCCATTTCTTCAACGACTAATGCTGGCGATACATTTAACCTTGCAATCTCGTCTTGACAACCAAACAACCTGATGATTGCTTCTTTAGGCAGTTTTTCTTCGAATGCTTTTTTAAGTATTTTATATTCTGGTTGAAAGAGAGATCTTCCAAAAACCTGTAAGCTGTCGTAATCTAACCATCCTGGATTCAAAAGTAAATTTAATAATAGCGTAGTCTTACCGCATCCAGACTTTCCTACGATCAGACCCCTTATACTTCTAGGTAATAACGGGTTATTAAATCTTTTAGATGTCTCGTCGTTCCAAGATAAATCTTTAACTTCCATTTCTTTTTTAATTATAAAAATAGTTTTATATTAAAATGTATATGGAACAGATGTATTGCGTAAAGTGCAAGAGAGAAACCGAAATGACAGATATTCAAAATTTCATCAGTAAAAATAAAAGACCTATGCTTAAAGGCGTATGTTCCGACTGCGGAAAAACTAAAACTCGATTTGTTTCCGCTGCCAAAACAGGAGGCGATCTAGTTGGGTCTTTAAATTCAGCTACGAAAAATATAAAACTGCCGTGGTCAAAATTTCCTGGAGAATTGCATCTTCCAGGACATTCGTTTACTGGGCCTGGAACTAGATTAGATTTAAGATTGAATCCTGACGGCTCCCCCAAAGACTGGAGTAAACCAGTGGACAGAGTCGATAGAGCAGCATACTCTCATGATTTAGCTTATGACCAGTATTCGGATACCGCTGCTAGAAATGCCGCCGACAGAGTAATGGTAAATGAATTAAATAATATAAATAATCCTACATTACGTGAGCGCGTCGAAAGAGCTATAGTTAAACCTATTTTGTCTACTAAAGCTAATCTTGGTTTAGGTTTAATCTCTTCCGATTCGAAGCCGGGTGCAAAATCGCCGTCAAAATGGACGGACGAACTCGCTGAAGAATTGCATAAACCGATAATACGACATTTTACTAAAAGGAAGGTTTACGTTAATGGTATCGACGAGATTTGGGCTGCAGATCTGATAGACATGCAGGCTTTCGCGGAATATAACGATGGCGTTAAATATTTATTAGGCGTTATCGATATATTTTCAAAATATGGCTGGCTTGTTCCGATAAAAGATAAGAGTGGAAAATCTGTGTTCGATGCTTTCACCAAAATATTTTCCAGTAGCGGACGGAAACCCGAGAAACTCTGGGTCGATAAAGGTAAAGAGTTTTATAATAAAGACGTGAAATCAATTGGATTCCAGTTATACTCTATTGAGAATGAAGAAAAATCATCCGTTATTGAACGATGGAATCGAACGATGAAAGAGAAAATGTTCAAATATTTTACGGCTAATTCGACTAGAAAATATATCGATGTTTTAGATAATATGGTTGCTCGCTATAACAACACTAGACATTCTTCTATAAAAATGTCTCCAATTAAAGCGAGTATGAAAGCAAATGAAAGCGCTGTGTGGATGAATTTATATGGCGGTTTACACCCAGAACCACCTGATAAACCTAAATTTTCAATAGGCGATAAAGTCAGAATTTCTAAGAAGAAGAAGTTCTTCGAAAAGGGCTATACGCCTAGATGGACAGAAGAAGTCTTTACTGTGACAAAAATTCAATACACCGATCCTCCGACGTATAGGATAACAGATTTAAACGGAGAAGAAATTCAGGGCACTTTTTACGAACAGGAGTTACAAAAGACGACTCAGGAAGTCTATAGGATCGAAAAGATCATAAAAAAACGCGGAAAAAAATCTTTCGTAAAGTGGCTGGGATATCCCGAATCTTTTAATTCTTGGGTTGATAATGAAACCTTGACCACATTGTGATACTGATCGCTCTTAAACACACACATTCATTCATTCATTCATTCATTCGAAGAACTGAAAATTATCGATACTTGTCTGAAATTTGCTATGGTTCGCCGCGACAAAATTCCATAAAAATGTCAACCAGCGCGACACTCGCTAAAAGTGGGGGCATTTCCACGAGCACGTAATAATTATTGTCCAGAAATTTCGTGCTATTTATACACGCACAAATGGGCCTACACAAATACATTCACACGCAGAAACATGATACACGTGACCGATCTTCATTAACCGATCTTCATTAACCGAATCGATCGTCATTAACATAACAGAACGTCATTATCTTAACTACACATCGTACTTTACAAGTACTTTCAACCGACGTCAACAGATCACAGTCAGTTAGCTTATTTGGCTTGACGTAATGACTTTGGCCTAGATGCCAAAGACGATCTCGCGTGAACGATGTCGATATCGTCCATTCATCCATCCATCCACCTACTCGGACTTTTGACGTTGAATTACCTTGGCCTTGACCTTGGTCTCGGCCAAGTCGCGTGACACTATGATGAAGTTCGAGCTTGGAAAGTCGGCCATTCATTCATCCATTCACCTACTCTGACCTTTGACCTTGACCTTGAAGTTGATCGTGACCTTGGATGACCTCGGCCTTGACCTTGGCCTAGAAGCTACCAAATATATCTACTAGCAGCAGGGTTTACTCTCAGTTTCACGGCTTTGGAATCAGCTGTACGTGGACCAACGACAATGGGTTTAGTTTCTTTGTGAAATCATCTTGGCGACGTATAATCACCAATTAATATTTTCCATTGTTTGAAGACATCTTATGGCCGGCAGGGCCGTTGACGTTGACCTTACTTCGCGCAATCGGCCAATCAAGTACCTAGTCAACGTGATCCATAAACATATATTTATATATACGGCATAGATTTAAATTTTTAAGGGTGTCGAAATAAACGCTTTTTGAAGTATTTGTTGCCTAA